>CAUYRH010068883.1:0-17272 GCA_963574655.1 Perodicticus potto
GCGGGCTAAGGCGCCAGCCACGTACACCTGAGCTGGCGGGTTCGAATCCAGCCTGGGCCCGCCAAACAACAATGACGGCTGCAACCAAAAAAAATGGCCGGGCGTTGTGGCAGGCGCCTGTAGTCCCAGCTACTTGGGAGGAAGAGGCGGGAGACTCGTTTGAGCCCAGGAATTGGAGGTTGCTGTGAGCTGCTGTGATGCCATGGCACTCTATCCAGGGTGACAGCTTGAGGCTCTGTCTCAAAAAAAAAGAACAAAACTGATTCCCATCCGGGGCCAGTGTCCGTGTGTTCTCCCTATGCCTCTGGGTACTCTGGTTCCCCTGCATCCCGAGGATGTGCACATGAGATGCACTGGCAGGTCTGAATGTCCCAGTGGAGTGTGGGTATGTACGAATGCACCCTGTGACAGGATGACATCTCCAGGGTTGATTCCCACCTTGTGCCATGAGCTGGGATAGGCTCTAGCCACCAGAGAACGTGAACTGGTTAAGTGGGCTAGAAAAAAATGAATACAAATTATAGCAAAATAAAAATTCATCAACTATGCAATAACCATACAAATGCATAACAATAAATGTTATGGTACAACAGTACTCCATGAGCCCACTGCCTTGGTAATTTTTTTTTTTTTTTGAGACAGAGTCTCATTTTGTCACCCTTGGTAGAGTGCTGTGGCATCACAGCTCACAGCAACCTCAAACTCTTGGGCTTAAGCGATTCTCTTGTCTCAGCCTCCCAAGTAGGTGGGGCTACAGGCGCCTGCCACATGCCCGGCTATTTTTTGGTTGTAGTTATCGTTGTTTGGCAGGCCCGGGCTGGATTCGAACCCGCCAGCTCTGGTGTACGTGGCTGGCGCCCTAGCCACTGAGCTACAGGCACCGAGCCAGTGATTGTTTCTGAGGTGATCCTAACAATTTTTGCTTTGCAAATATTTATTCCTTGATTTTACCCACCACTAGTCAAAAATTTACTAAAAATTGCATAATTATCTTACCTGTTTTATTAATCTTTCTTAAATGTATGCATAGCTCACATACATAGAAATGTTTGGGGTCTTCATGTAGAAGTGTGGTGATATATTTGTGACCCTAAACACACTATAGGATGCTAACTCATTTAGCCTGTGGTAAAACCGGCTTCATTGTATGTCATTTTGCTGAAAGTCAGTTTCAGCTGACTCACTGTCAAAAGTAACTCCTTCAGAAACTTCTTGGATGTCCCCCATAATACATGTCAACATGTATTTGCATCTCTTAGAAGGCTTAGTGTGTCTTTCACACTCTGAACACTGCAAAACTGTTGATGAAACAGGGGAAGGAAGGGATGAAAAGAGGGCAGAAGGAAAATCAGCAGCCTCACCGGGCTTAGGATGTCCAGGATGGACCTCAGTAGGAGCAGCGCAGGAAACCCTCCGTCCTTAAGGGCAACACACTAGGCCAAACGTGTCCACTTCCTTGGGAAGGAGCATTACTCTTAAGGATTTTCCAGTGAGATCTGGTCACTTGACTTTATAATTTTAGCTTCATAGTTTGGTGAACTATGACTTGAAGCCACATAACCACAGGACTCAGCAAACTTACACTGCTGGACCTGTTGCACACACACACATACGCACCTTCACAAGTTCACATCCAACACTATGTGCCAGATCACAGCGTTCCATGTCAGTGCTCTAGTATTTGTCAATTAACTTTATTTTCATTATTGTGATAGGAACCCTTATGAGTGGGAAGAATTGAATTATGGGTGAACATTTTCCTAAGTGCTGGATGGAAACCATGGCCAGGTGATTCGTGACTGTTCTATGCTAATCTGTTACAGTGTTCTTACAAACCTGTTTGCAGCTCTCCATTTTGCCCCAGAAATTCTTACTTCATTGAAATCTATGCTTAGCCTTTCTTATATTACTTAAATCAGATAAGCTAGTTGATTGTTAAATCCAAGCCCGCAGGCTGCAGTGACCCATGCTGTAATTCCAGCTACTCTGAAGGCTGGCTGAGGTGGGAATATTTCTTGAGGCCAAGAGTTTGAGACCAGCCTGGGCAACACAATGAGACTCCATCTCAAACCAACAATGAAAACAGATTCTCAGAGACACTCACGTGTCTCTTCCTAGATTGCTGATACTTTTTCTCCTTCAAAGTACTTCATGAGCACAAGAAACCTCCTGTTTTACTAATGCTATATACCAATTTTTGGGTTTCTGCTTTAATTTATATCATCATTATTCTCATCAGGAATTCCACACATTCCGGTGTGCCAGAATCTGGTTTGCAAGTGTTGGGAGGATCCTTTAGAAAGAATGGAACACACATAAAATTATGTACAGTATATTTAATACTTGATAATAACTCTTATTTTCGCCTTTACTGTACTTTTTATTGTTATTTTAGAATATATTCCTACTTCTTTTTTTCTTTTCAGAGATGGAGTCTTGATCTGTCGCCTAGGCTGAAGTGCAATGGTCCAACCATAGCTCACTGCAACTTCAAACTCCTGGGCTCACACTACCCCCCTTCCCGGCCCCAGCCTCCGCCTCCCGAGTAGCTAGGACTACAAGTACATGCCACCACGCCTGGCTAATTGTTAAAATATTTTGTATATATATATTTTGCTATGTTGTCAGGCTATTCTCAAGTTCATGACCTCAACTGATCTGCCTGCTATGGCCTCCCAAAGCGCTAGGATTACAGGCATGAACCACTGTGCCCAGTCTTCCTCCTATTTATGAAAAAAAAGTTGCCAGGTGCAGTGACATGCACTTATATTCCCAGCTCCTTGGAAGGCTGAGGCGGGAGGATCCAGTTTTGCTATGTTGATTGGGTGTCCGCGCTACCATCAGCATCAATATGGTGACCGTCCAGGAGCAGGGGACCACCAGGTTGCCTAAGGAGGTAACCAACCCAAGTCAGAAACTCTCATTCTGTTCAGTAGTGGGCTCACACTTGGGGGCAGCCACTGCACTCCAGCTTGGGCAACGCACAAGGTCTTGTCTCTCAAAAAAAGTTAACTATAAGACAGCCCCAGGCATGTCCTTCAGAAGAAACTGTTATCACAGAGAACGACAGGTCCATGTGCTGCGGCCCCCGGAGACCTTCCCGTGGGATAAGATGCGGGGTGAAGACAGTGACACTGAGGACCTGACCCTGTGCAGGCCTAGGCGAATGTGTTTTTGTGTTTTTAAAGAGAAAAAAGCTTATAGAATAAGGATGTAAAGAAAGAAAATATTTTTTCACGGCCATACAATGTAATAAGTAACACTTAACTTAAAACACAAATACGAGAGTCAAAAAGTTAAAAAAAAATAAAAGTTTATAACGTAAAATAGTTACAGTAAGCTAAGGTTATTACTGATGGTTCCTCGTATTTATAAATGTGGTGCTGCCTCCGTGTGCAGCGTTTATAAAGTCTACAGCAGTGCACGGTAACGTCCTAGGCCTCCACTCACCACCCACTGACTCATCCGGAGCAACTTCAGGTCCAGCGAGCTCCACTCATGGTCAGTGCCCTGTGCAGGACACCATTTTTTATCTTTTTTTTTTTGGAGACAGCCTTGTTGTGTAACACATTTGCTTTTTCAATCTTTTAATACGGAGGTATTAGAGAATTTAAAATGACATACATGGCTTATAGTGTATTTCTTTTGGACAACTGGCTCAACTGAGCTATAACAGGAAGTCGGCTTGCTGTGTATGAAGAAAACCAAGAGGGCTCAGAGGTAAGTGTGAGTGGAACCAACCATGACTGAAATTGCAAGGCTGGAGGTAGAATTAACATCTGAAATCAACACCTGTTGTCAGAATTTTCTAGGGCACTGTTTGGCTCTAAAATTGTGGCAATGTACTGTAAGGAAGGGTAAGGAAGGATAGTAGTTAGAAAGGGTGACAGCTAGTCCTCAGTAAAGTCAGGCAGTCAGCAGGACGAAGGACCTCCAAAGAGAAGACTAACCCACTTCCCAGACCCTCAGACAGAGACTCTCGTCAAGCCGGACCTAGTCCATTACTCCTTCATTCATAAATTCTCCCATCTCTCTAGTTCATGACCTCTTCACATCCAAGTTTGCTTCTCCTCAAGTGTTGTTATCCATATTTTTCTCTATATAATACAAAAATGATTAAGAGATTTAAAAAGAACAAAATGGGATGGAAAATCAGTTACTGTCATTCACTTATCAGTCGTGAGGTGTTCAAAATAACCAAAATAGGAACTTGTGGATTGAGGAGACAAAACAAGGGTAAACAGGATCTGATTTACTGATTGAAAAGACTCTGTGGAAGCTATGTCTTCCTAAGTAAGGAGGGGGAAGGAAGAAAAATTTTTACTTTTAGCTCTACTTTCTTCTTAAATACATGGAAGTGATGCTATTTACATAGGTAAACATATTACATAACATGAATTCAGCAAAACTGTCCCTGGCCACAGCTAAAGTTTGATTATTAACTGTTTTCCCAAGGCTGGAAACCCCCAGAAAGTAACTATTGTTGGAACATCAAACTAAAAAGAAAACCGAAGATAACTTAATGCTTTTTATAGGAAATTCTAGCTTTTAAAAATGGGGAAGCAAAACTAAAAGGGGTAAACCCTTTTGCAGATGAGAACTGTGGATGGCCTGAGTGGGTCTGGTAGCTTTCTTACATGTGTCTCGCCGCCCACACTTAGCTTCCACTTCTGAAGTTCCTCTTCAATGAGCCCCTGTCTAACCTGCCCCAATACCAAATTCAAATGCTCTACATAAAACTGACAAAAGGCTCCCCTTCAACCATCCCAGAAACACTGCTGTCTAAAATTGTCTTTAGAGTATCTAGGGAAAGAGCCTCTAGAAATTTACATGGAAACCTACTTCTGTGGCTCACAACCTTTACGTTTTTTGGCATTCTTCTCAATCTTTAACAAACGTTTACTATGATAGGTGCCTGAAATACAACAAGGGGGATGTGGGGACTGTAAGTACATAGGGAGAGGATACCATAAAAATAAAACTATAATTCAGTGGGGCAAGTACAGTGTCAGGAATATACATGGGGTGCCAGGGCCCATTCAGGAGGGTAACTACCTCAGCCTAGGGGAGGGGAGGCAATGATAAGAAATGACGATTCAACTGAAGTTTGTAGAAAAAGTAGGGCTTAAGCAACAAAGGAAGGAGGGAATTCCAGGCAGACATAAAATTATTTACAAGATGCTGCTGGCAGAAAAGGACAGTAGAGATTCAAGAATATGCGAGCTATTCAACATACCTGGGGAACATGCTATGTATTAAGAAGCAGAGCGATTCAAAGCTGGGAAGGGAAAGCGGTGCTGGGTCATAAAGAGCTGAGCCTGTAATGCTGAGAAGTTGGAATCTGGCCAGGCTCGTTGGCTCATGCCTGTAATCCCAGCACTTTGGGAGGCCAAAGTGGGAGGACTGTTTGAGCCCAGAGTTTGAGATTGCAGTGAGCGATGATGACGTAACTGTACGACAACACAGAGAGATTGTCTCCAAAAAGAAAAAAAAAAAAGTTGTTGGAACTTCACTGAAATGGCAATGGGAAACCATGAGGAAGGGGAGAAACTTCCTCAGATTTCAAAGGTCACTTTTATAAAACAGAAGGATGAATTATCAAGAAGTTTTAACCAGAGGCAAGAGATGTACTGGAGATTACTTGACGAATCCAAGCGAGAAGGTGTGGGAGCCCAACCTAACCAAACCATTAACGGACCTGGAATCAAAAAGATTTGCAAAAATTCCATAGGGTAGAGATTTGTAGAGAAATAACATGAGAGAAGAGAAAGAGTTTAAGTTGATTTGGAGATTTCTAGCTAAGGTATCTAATAGATAGGAGCAACACCAGTCGAGATAAGAACTATGAGGTTACAGGGGAAAAAGTCTTCCTCAACATAGTAAGTTTGGGGTCCCAACAGGGTATCACAGAAGGCAGTTGAATTCACAGTTCAGAGAAAGGTCTGAGATGGTAATTCATACGTGACATTTTCTATTATTGCTATGACAAAGAATCATGATTTGCATTAAAACGATGCAAATGCATTATGTTAGGGTTCCTAGGTCAGAAGCCCAACAGAGGTCTCTCCAGACTAACATCAAGGTAAGGGCAGGGCTAAGTTACTTACTAGAAGATCTGAAAGAGAACCCATCTCTTTGTTCATTCAGGTTGTTTGCAGAATGAAGTTCCTTGAAGATGTAAGATTGAAGTCTCCATTTCTTTGCTGACTGTCAGCTGAGAGCTAGTCATAGATTCTAGAGGCCATTCACACTCCTTTGTTTGTGGTCCCCTTCCTTCATCCTCAAAGCCACAAAAAGCCAAGTGGAGTCTCCCTCGCACTTGAATCCCTTAGGCTTCCATTTCTACTGCATCCCTAGAAACTGGCGGTTTTATCTACCTTTTCACTTCACTTTTAAGTGCCCATGTGATTACACTGAGTCCACCCAATGCATAAGTGTATTTTAAGGTCCCCAACCTTAACTCCAATTGAAAGGTTCCTTTTGTCACGTTGAATAACATACAGATTCCAGGGATTATCCTTAGGAGGCTATTATTCTACCTACTGTGTAAGCCAATGGGTGCTTGCATACAGAGCATGATGCTCTGAGGAACAGTGACATTTAGGTGCAATAGAGACAAGATTTCAAGGAGACTGAGAAGAAGCAGAAGCTGCAATAAGAGATTTTCATAGGAGAGAAAACAGTTGATTGTTAAGGAACAAAAGAAATCAAAAAAGATAAGAAACAAAAAGTCCTTTGGGGTTGGTAAGACTAATCAGTAACTTTTGATAGTTCCATGATAGAAAAAAAAGGTCACATTAACAGAAAGAAAAAGTAGGAGAAAGTGAAGATTATAAAGAGAGATTACCAAAAAAATGATAATGGTGATGTCAGTCAGCTAGTGCTGCCATTAAAAAAGAAAAAACAAAAAAAACTAAAAAACCCCAGAAACTTTTTTTCTCATAGTTCTGGAGGCTCAAAGGTCAAAATCAAGGTCCTGGCAGGTTCGATTTCTCCTGAGGCTCCTTTTTTACAGGTGGCTGCCTTCTGTCCTGACGTGGACGCAGGCACCTGGGGTCTCTTCTTATAAGGACGCCAGTTCTATTGGATTAGAGAGCCCTCATTGTATGACCTCGTTTAACCTTAATTATCTCCTTAAAGGCTCTATCTCCAAATAGTCATATCGGGGGTTAGGGCTTCAATCCATGAATTTTGGAGTACATAATTCAGTCTATAATAATGACGACGATGCTAACAATGTGATGCTAACATTTACTAAATATGTGCCAGGCAAAGTGCTAAGCACTTCGTATATTTGTGAAATAAGCATGGCATACCAGATTGTGTCATTTGATCCTCAAAGCAATTTTATTAAGAACTTTTATTTTTCTCACTTTATCCTTTGAAGAGCTGAAGCAAGGTCACACAGCTAGTAAGCAGCAGAGCTAAAAAGCAAACAAACTTGAAACCTGGCCTTTTAGCTTGACCCCATGTTCTCAAATGCTATTATCGCTCTACTTTTTCAGAGAGCGATAATATGGAAAGGAAATGGAATGGAAAGGAAACAAATCAGGCAGAGGTTAAGTGAGAATATGGACATGAGGGAGGTTTTGGGGGGTCGGGGTGTCTTTTTTTTATAAGTCTAAAACCAGGAATGGCTTGATCAAGTTACTACCCCAAATGAAAAAAGGTCAAGAAAGAAGGTCAAGACTCTTGATTCTACTGTTTAGAATGGACACCATGTTTGCAAAGGACAGTTACTGATTCTTATCACATTAAAAGGAAACGCTGAGAACAGGACAGTCTCCTGGCAAGCCTAGAGACGTTTCCTGACTTGGGGGCAATCCCCCAAGTAACTCAGTGTTCAGGAATGAGATAAGGTCGGTCCCTCACTGGTAAGCATGTGTTAAACAGTGATGCTTAGTAGTTCTTCAGGGGTTGTGGGGAAAGAACACGTGAGAGCGTGTGGCAATCCTTATGCATATGGCCCTCATCGGCACCTGTTTGTCAATTACCTTAACTCTCCACACCTGTTGTATATAACCTTAATAAATAGCTGTTGTGGAGGGGGCTGGGGCTACCCTGCAACCAAGGTTAGCCCGCCTTCTGCAAGCTTGTACTTTAAATCTGTGTCACGCCTGGTTCCTTCCTGCTGCCACCAAGACGGGGACATAGGGGCCCGGGACAGTTCCAGTCATCAAGACTCACTGACTAGTTCCAGTGAGGTTGCATTTGAACTGGACTAAACAGGGTGGCGCCTGTGGCTCAAAGGAGTAGGGCACTGGCCCCATGTGCCAGGGGTGGTGGGTTCAAATCCAGCCCCGGCCAAAAACTGGAAAAAAAAAAAAAAAAAAAAGGATTTCTTACAGAATGTAGAATAACTCTTGAGTCTGTAAAAAGTTAGTGGGTTTGTTAGAAAATCGATTTTGGAGGGAGCCATCGTCAGCTCAAAGGACGCCCTTAGCTCTTACCCTTCTCTTTAACCCAGCTTGTAAAGCAGGGGAGGGTAGTGCAGGGCAGAGTGAATTAACACACAGACAAACCTCACAGATACATTTAGGGATGGAGTCAGAGAAAAAGTGTAAGAAGGAGTTTAGAGATCATCTACAGCATGATTTTCAAAAGGAAACTCTGTTTTTCTTCTTTCTTTTTTCTTCAGTAGGAGAACCAAACAAAGTATTAAAACTTACACAAAACCAGGTAGGAATGGAGTGAATTCATGGCATGCTTGGTAGCTGCCCACCTGGCTGCTCCTGATATCCTTTGGCAGTTGACCTGTGAGGTTTCCTAGAACACCTCCAAGTACAGTCTGAAACCCCGTTTTACAGACGGTAAAATGAAGAATCCAGCGTTAAAGATGTTTGAAAGTTCCAGAGCCAGCGGTGTGCAGAGCGAAAGCTGAAGCCAGGACCCTGCTGTCCCCAAACGTGTCCTCTCCACCGCATGCGTCCTCCACGTCCGGGCTGGCTGGAGGCCTGAGCTCTGGATTCCGCTTCTGTTCCAGAGGCAAATGCAAAACTGGGCACTGCGTGCAATCTAACCCGAATCAGCGTCCTATCGAGGCACTCAACTTCGGGAAGCAGGCTTAAGACCATTCGGGAAGCGCGTCCTCTTCTCAGCTAGCCTTAGAATCGGAAGGCAGGTGCGGACCGGGCGAGGGACGCCGCGGGCCGTTCCCAGGGCCCGGGAGCCGCCAAGTGCAGCGACCGAGTGAGGGACGTTGCCAGCCGCCCCCGGAGCCCGAGAACGCGCCGGAGCCGCGCGCGCCGCCTCGTGCAGTGACCGAGAATTTCCAGCAGAGGGCACTGTTCCCTAGCGATCGGAAATGCTCCCCAGCGCCGACGCTTGGCAAGCCAGCGAGCTCCTTTACAAAACATTTTCCCCAGCAGTTCTAGCCCTCTGCAAAGAAAGTATAGCAAATGAGACCCATTAACACCTGTCAATCACACAGATTTCTAGGCTGTAGTTTTAAAAGCATCAGGTGACCAATAGACAGCCTGATCTTCATCCAGTTTGCCTGCAAGTCAGTTTTGAAGTTTCTTGACTGAACTGGTTTTAATGAATAGCCAGAACTTACTTTGCAGAAGGAGTTGCGAGGGAGGACGGGAGGGCGTCTGGAGCTAGGTACTTACTTAGGCCTACAAGGCTGGTGTCTAGACTCTCAGTTGGACACTTCTTTTCCAGACCTACCACTGCCAGAGAATGGGAAACTGGGTTTCACTTCCTCCGATGAGGGAATCGTGATCCAAAGGGGTTGCTCCAGGGGCTCTCAAAATCCTTTATCGCTGCCCCAGGTCTGAGAGCAAGTGCAAAGGACCGACAGGGGCTTAGTCCACTGTCCTCCCGAATAGGGTGAGTGGCAGCACCCCTCCCTTTTAGGAATGGTCTAGACTAGTGCTTCTCAACTGGGGGCTATTGTGCCACACACACCACCAGGGGATGTTTGATAATGTGACACTTTTAATTGTCAAAATTTGAGGAGTGCTATGGGCATTTAGTGGTAGAGGCCGGGGAAGCGGCTGAGCACCCTGCAAGGCACGGGATAGTCTACCATAAGAAAGAATGATCCAATCCAAAATGTCTAGAATGCCAAGTTTGAGAGACTGTAGTCTAGACTTGGGACCTATGATTATCCAAGTGTGGTCCCAGACCTAGTGCCTGAGCCTCACCTGGGGACTTCTTACTTAAAACTCAAGGTGAAATCCTAACCTCCACAACCAACTGCATGAACCCCCTCTTGGCTAAGGGGGCTCCGGAGAAACCTTGGGAGGTCAGACATGTCGCATTATATCTTTTCCTTTTTGTGGTTTAGACACAACAATGACCAGCGTTAATGTTAAAATAGAGCCCAGAAGCCTGACAGAACAGATTCTTCGTGGCAGTAAAATACCAAATTATAAATAGGCCCTATAGCCACGGCAGGGGAGTATTAAGTTATGCTTCCCTACATTTAAAGGATAAACTAGGTTCGGAATGCCACAGGTTTTCCTTTTTCTCTGGCAGTTGAACAAACCTCCAGATAAGCAATATTGAAATTATTGCAGCTCCCCCACCACCAGGCACTGAGCTCCACCCGCTGTTCCACATGCCATAGCTACAGCTGTGACTATAGGACCAGGGTCTGGTTTGCATACCTCTCTGTTGCTAAGCGACCACCGACCATGGACTGGTTCTGGCCAAGTTATAGAGGTTGTGCACAGACTTTTCTTATGTCTTGAAAGGCCTTTTAATACATAGGGCCTAGGGCAGCGCCTGTGGCTCAAAGGAGTAGGGCGCCGGCCCCATATGCCGGAGGTGGCGGGTTCAAACCCAGCCCTGACCGAAAACTGCAAAAAGAAAAAAAAAAAGAATAGGGCCTAATTGTAATATGTTTAAATGTAATGTCTCCACCACAAAGTGAACATGGGACACCTGTAACATGCATGTTTGCTTGTAAAACATGTGTGCATCCTGCCTTCATGAATATTCATAGCTCCTCTCCTGGCCTGGTGAATATGTATTCTTGGACCACCTGTTTGGTATAATTCCTGTTCCATCAGCCCCACCACCTCAAAGTGCCTGCCTTTTGGTTTCTGCTGTACTTCCCAGCCTGTTGGGGGGACCACACTACAGGTCATAACCTTTAATAAGAAATAAAGTCTCCCCCGTATTTATGAAGACCCTGGGTTATTTTTCAGTTGACATCACAAATGTAAATTCTGGGCCTCTGGCTCAGAGACCCACTAAATCAGTGCTAGGATACCTGAGTTTTAATGAAATTTTCAGATGATCTAATGCATGCTCAACTGTAAGAATTGCTTGTCTAGAGACTGTATTGCTTGAGATTGGTAGTCTAAGGTAGTAATGTGCTTACAGGTACCGCAGAACTGTTAAAATGCAGATTTTGATTTAGTTACAGTTAAAATTTGCATTTCTTGCAATCTCCAAGTGATACTGACAATACTAGTCAGGATCCACATTTGGAAAAGGGAGGAATCTAAAATGTTGCTTCCAAATTTATCAGATTAAAAAATGCTCCTGGAGTGTTTGTTGAAATTTCAGATTCCCAGGCTCTCTCTGAGGCCCGTTAAGTAGACATTTCCAGAGGAAGGGCCTAGGACAGTGGTGTTCAACCTTCCTAAAGCCATGACCCTTTAATACAGTTACTCATGTTGTGGTGACCCCCAACCATAAAATTATTTTTGTTTCTACTTCGTAACTGTAATTTTGCTACTGTTATGAACCGTACTGTAAGTATCTGATATGCAGGATGAATTTTCATTGTTCCAAAGGGGTGGCGACCCACAGGTTGAGAACCGCTGACCTAGGAAAATGCATATTTAATAAGTGCCCCAGAAAATTCTCATGATCAAGCAGATTTGAAAATATTGACTTCAGAGGGTAGGTTCATGAGTTACTGATTAATGATAGCACCTCTGGGTCCCCTTTAAAGTTCTCAGTTCAGACTGGGGAGAACCACCTGGGGAGCTTTGAGACTCGCCCTGCCTCGGCCACAGAGCACAGCAATTACATCAGAACCTTTGAGGGTGGGACCTAGGCAACAGCACGTCTAAAAAGTTGTGCAGGTGATTCCAATGTACAGCTATGTTTAAGAATCAGTGACCTTAGAAAATAGTCTGGCAGCTTCTCAAAAAGTCAAACATACAGTTACCATATGACGCAGCCATTCCCCTCCTAGGTATATACCCAGATGAATGGAAAACATATGTCCATACAAAAACTTGTACATGAATGTTGATAGCAGCACTCTTCATAATAGCTAAAAATGGAAACAACCCACTGCTCATTGGCTGATGAATGGTTAAACAAATTAAAATGGATGTGTTATATCTATATGATGGAATATTATTTAGCAGTAAGAAGGAATGATATATGTTACAGTGTGCAGGAATCTTGAAAACATTATGCTAAGTGAAAGAAGCGGATGCAAAAAGCCACACATTGCATGATTTAATTTATAGGAAATTTCAAGAGAAAGCAGACCGACCCACAGAGGCATAAAGATTGGTGGCTGCTGGGTGGTGCCTGTGGCTCAAGGAGTAGGGCACTGGCCTCATATACTGGAGGTGGCGAGTTCGAACACCGCTCCGACAAAAAAAAAAAAAAAAAAGAAAATTAGTGGCTGCTTGGGGTTGTTGCAAGGGGACAACTACTTAATGGGTAGAGGGCTTTATTTTAAAGACAGTGATTTTTTCAACCAGTGTGCCATGGCACGCTAATGTGACGTGAGAGGATCTTAGGTGTGCCATAAACATTTTTAAAGATTATTTAATTATTTTTGAAAATACATTCTTTTTTTGTACAGTAAGTTTATTTTTAAACCTTTTTTTGATCAACATAATTTAGGGATGCTGCAGAAATTTAACAATAGGTTCAAGTATGCTGTGAAATGGAGAGGGTTGAAAAACACTTTTAGGATGATGAAGATGTTTTTGAACTAGGTAGAGATAATGGTTGCACACACTTGTGAATGTAATAAATGCCATCGAATTGTGTACTCTAAAATGGCTAAAGTAGTAAATTTTATGTTAAACAAATGTTATCTCAAAAACAAAAACAACATCAGTGGCCTATAAACTTTCCTAATAGAGGTAGATTTTAAGAAATCAGGCAAAATCTGCAAGTGAGTGGATTAGCTCTCTCAGGAAGCAAACTCCCTAAATCAGCGGTTCTCAACCTGTGGGTCACGACCCCTTTGGAACAATAAAAATACATCCTGCATATCAGATATTTACATTACGATTCATAACAGTAGCAAAATGACAGTTATGAAGCAGCATATGAAAATAATCTTATGGTTGGGGGTCACCACAACAGGAGGAACTGTTATAAAGGGCTGCGGCCTTAGGAGGCATTAGGAAGGTTGAGAACCACAGCCAATAGACAACCTGCAATGTCTGTGCCTCCTGAGTCTCTGACTCTTGGTAGGGCAGGGAGTAAGTGGTTTCTCAGACTTTGATTGGAGAAGTACATACAATCAGATTTAAGGGCAAAGGAAGTAGATTCCAGAATTTGGAAAGTTTTGCTCTTTGTAAGGTCAGAGATTAACTGAGAAAGTGATTGCTAAGAGAATTTTCTTAAAGTCCAGGGTGGAAGCTCAGGATATTTAATTTGAGTATAAACAGAAGGATGATCCCAGAAGCTAGAGGTTTAAAGACTGAGCAGGCAGGTGACAAGTAACATTTTTGTAGCCTGGGAGGGGAGACTGGGATTGCCCCATGTTGAGCAGCAAAGGTCCCGAAGATGCCCTGACCCTGTGCCCTCACCACTTGCAAATGGACAGGGAGGGTTGTGATGCTGTTAAAAGACATTGAAAATAGTTCTCTCTCCTGAAAATTCGGCCTGTATAATTTATCTTTTTTTCTTGTTAATATTTGCCTCGCTTGCTGGACTCTAAATCCTATAAGGGCAGGGACCATGTCTATTATAATATTTTTCCCACCGTATATTCAGCAGTGCTTGGCACATAGTAGGTGGGTTCTCAATACACCTCTGAATACACCTGTCAGACAAAACCCTTTGGAGAGAGGTGAAGGCTGACAGCCACACTGCCAAATGAGGTGGTGGAGTGAGGTAAGGCAAGTTTGGGAGCAAACCTTGGCAACATGGAACCATGAGTGCAAGAACAGGCTCATTCAGTACTTTGGGGGAAGGACTGTAATCAAGAGACTCCCTGGAAGTGACCATACTTGAGCTGAGTCTCAGGGATGACCAAGGACTAGTGGGTCGGAGACTGCTAGTTCTACAGAACAAGCGGTGTGAGCAGGGTCAGAGGCAGCTAGGTGCCTGGGACTGCAGGGCAACTGTCAGGGTCAGCGGTGTGAGGCTAGACCTTGTTGGGATTCTACCCTGAAGGCCATGAGAGGCAACTGGGGGAAGGGGAGACATAATTAGGTCTGTGTTACTGTAGAGTCCACTGTGGCTGCTGTCTGTAGGATGGGTATGAGAATAAATAAAAGTAGGAGGCTGCAGAAATAGTCTTAGAGAAGGAAGATCAAGGAAGAGAGGATTGACTTTTGCATGAAAAAGAGGGGAAAGATTTGAGAGCATTTTTGGTAGGTAGAGTTGTTGGGATTTGATGACTGACTTCTGGCTATTGGGAATGAGATAAAATGAGCAATCTAGGGTTTTGATAATGATGAAGACGATGGTGATGGCAATTCTTATAGCTAACACTTGTTGAGAGCTGATATTTCAGGGACTGTGCCAAGTGCATCACACACCCCATGTCATATGATCCACTGAAGTAGGAACTATTTCTTTCCTGGTTATATGGATGAGGAAACGAGACCCAGAGAAGTTGTGACCTGGCCAAGCTGCTGATGCTCTGGACCATTCTGTGCTCTCCCGCGGACACTCGCTCTGGAGGGATCCCGGTGCGGATGAAGACTTGGGAAGCACAGGTCTGTCTATTACACACAGTAGTTGAAGTCATGGAGTGAAAGAGGCAATCTAGGAGACAAGGTGGGAGTGAGGAGAGAAAAAGGTCAGGAATGGGACCAGGGGACACCAAGGACCAAATACGTCCTTTGGAAATGGCCATCAGGAAGTCACAGGGAAGCTTGGTTGGGATGGGGCCTAACTAGGGTAAGGGAAGAAACTCAGGTAAGAGGAGAGGCAAAATCTGCTAGGCTAAGGAACTCAGCTATAGGTGGGATCAGGGGTTTTTTAGGACTATTTTCCTTTAATCATTAAGTGGAGAGAGATTTGCAGGTGTTACAGGCTAGAGAGATGGAACAAGAGGAAAGGATGAGTTTGATAATGAAAGGGAGAGAAAAAAGTGATGGCGGAACGCCTCGGAGGCAGCAGGGGGTGAGGTGAGGGCACCGTCCTTCAGAAGGAACAGAAAGACTTCCTTTGAGTCCCCACTACAGTACAAGTTTGAACCCATCTTGAACAGGACGCAAGGACTTTAGAAAAGTGAGGTTTGACCAAGGGCTCCAGCTATGGAATCCAATGCCACTCTTTGTATCAAGGCACCCCTTTCACAGGCTGCTCAAAGCCAATGAGTAAGTGTGGCATGGATATAATTCCCAGGGAACGCATTTCCAGGAGAAGTGGGGCTTCTCTTGTGTTCGACCTCAGCTCAGTGACTCCCTGATGGTCTTGTTTAATTGCAAAAGTCTCGGGAACTCTCACCCAACCTTCTCTCCCTTTCTCCTTCACTGGAAGTCAGAATTCACATCGGTTGGTCCTCCCAGCTTTTTCTAGCTCCCTTTCTATTTCTTTGAAAAGAACTTCTCTTTTGAGATAAAATCCTTGCTTTTTTAGTCCTGTTGGCATCTGTGTTGCGGAGGACCTAGGCTAGCATAGCCATCCCTAGGCATAAGTGGGTAAAAAAGGAAAGGTTAAGTATGCAAATTCAGACCTCTTACAATGGTAGGCCTTGGCATGCTCTTAGTTTTTATACTAACTGTAAAGGGAAGCCTTTGGAGGATTTGGGGCCCAAGTAAGACATGATCTGGTTTGCATCACAGAAGAACCATTTTGGCCACTGTAGGATGTAAGAATGGAAATATCAGTTAGAAGGCTAGCACAGTTACCCAGAAGAGACAATCAAGTTTGGAGTAGGGTGGGAATAGTAGGGGTGCTGGGATAAGAGTATGTTTCCCTCTGATAACTTTTCTCCCGTTGAAATATGAAGCAAGGGTATCAACTGAAACAGGGTCTGGAGGGGAGATGGGACAATACTTGTAATTTATATATTTGGAAGGGTAGGGAAAAGGTGAAGAAATTGAAAGTAAAAAAACCCTTAAAACCCTACACTTATTATTGTTAATTTTTTTACTGTATTCTACTTTGCACTGGTTATCTTTGGGGCAAGTGTGGCAATCCTAGCACTTTGGGAGCCCGAGGTGAGAGGATGGCTTGAGGCCAGGGGTTCAAGACAAGCATGGGCAACAAAATGAGATGCCATCTTTACAAAAAATAAAAAGTAGCTACTGGGGAAGCTGAGGCAGGAAGGGGACTGCTCCAGCCCAAGAGTTCAAGGCTGCAGTGAGCTACGATGGCACTGCACTCTAGTCTGGGTGACAGAGAATCTGCCTCAGAGAAACAAAAATCTTTCATAGCATTGCATTTTTAAAATCACCTTATTTGGGGTGGCGCCTGTGGCTCAAGGAGTAGGGTGCTGGCCCCATGTACCAGAGGTGGGGGGTTCAATCCCGGCCTCTGCCAAAAGCTGCAAAACAACAACAAAACTTATTTTGTATTTTCCTTGATAAAAAGATCAGTACCCAGCTCCTCCTCCCAGTGTAGTACCCACTTCATTTCTTTTTGAATTCATTAATTTCTGCAATTTGTGTTTTTCTCTAGTTTTTCTGTTTTTGCTTTGTTGCCCAGGGTGGAGTGTAGCAGCACCATCATAGCTCCCTGTAACCTCACACTCCTCAGCTCCCGCAATCCTCCCACCTTAGCATTCCAGGTAGCTGGGATTTCAGGTGTTACCACCACGTCTGACCCGAGATTCCCGTTTCGCTGTGGCCGTAGTTACTGACACTATTCCACGTCTGCCAGACCCCTCTTCTGGGTTTCCAGCTCTGTCACATTCAGTGTGTGTGTGTGTGTGTGCGGCATGTGCACACAGATTCATGTGCTTGTACAAAAGGCAGTCCATGTGAAACTTCTTTTTTTTAACAAACTTTTGCCTTTTATCATAAACAAAAGGTGCATCATATATTTTTATTAAATCATAAAAAACATTTGTATACAAATTTTTCCACTTTGGGGAAACTGGAATACTAAACAGTTGGGTAACAGTTGAAAGACATAGCTTGCTTTAAACAGAGACAAG
>CAUYRH010068884.1:0-16843 GCA_963574655.1 Perodicticus potto
TTTATGTTCTTCCCATTAATTTTGCTTACTTTGTTTTATTTTTTTTTAATTTTTATTTATTTATTTATTTATTTTTGTACAGACAGAGTCTCACTTTATTGCCCTTGTTAGAGTGCTCTGGCATCACAGCTCACAGCAACCTCCAACTCCTGGGCTCAGGCGATTCTCTTGCCTCAGCCTCCTGAGCAGCTGGGACTACAGGCACCCACCACAATGCTGGGCTATTTTTTTGTTCCAGTTTGGCTGGGGCTGGGTTTGAAACCGCCACCCTCAGCATCCAGGGCCAGCACCCTACCCACTGACCACAGGTGTGGCCCTTTATTTTTATTTTTATTAGTGTTTTTTTTCTTTTCTCTTTTTGGTTGTTGGTGGTAGTTGTTTATGGTTATTTGATTTTGTTTTGTTTCATGCTAGTTTGGTTGGTTGTATTCTTAATCTCTATTTTTACTTTCTTCAAGAGCAAGGGTGTCTGTATTTTTGTTATGGTGTATCAACCCCATTTATTCTCTCTCTGTTTCACTTCTCCCTTTTTCTTTCTTTTGGTAGAGACTCTTCTACTTTTCTCATCTTTCCCACATAAACGTCTCATACAACACCTTAGATATCCCCCTTTTATTGTTATTTGATGTGTGGTGATCAGCCTCTTAGTGCCAAGTCTTCCCTAGGGCAAGTGAGAAAAGGTTCTGATTCCTCTTATTCTTATAGCCACATTTACCTCTTCAATATGAATTTGTAATATTATTAACTGTCTACCTCTTTCTTGGCTTCGGTTCTTAAAAAAACCTTTGAGACCAAGGCTGTTCTGCACACGTATGTAGACACATGCATAAAATCCACTTAAATCTCAGATTTCTTGTCACTGCCTTTAAGTGAGTTTACCAGCCTAGTTTTCTCCTTCAGGAATGAAAATGACAGAGAATTTGCTCCTTATAAAAAGGGGGATACATTTTCAAGTCACCTATAATTTTGCAAACATCAACTCTAGTGTTTGTATTCCTCCAAAGTAGAGTCTGATGTGAAAATTTAAGTGCAAGTGGTTTATTTGGGAGATGATTCCAGGAAGCACAATGACAGAGTGGGGACGAGGGTGTGTCAATGAGCAGGTTACCACTGTGGTCAGCTGGATTTAATCCTGGATTCTCTGAGAGATAGTGTAGTATAACCCAAAACTCTCCCACAGAGGGCCAAGGAAGTTGGAGCATTTATTGACCAACTCCCATCTCTCATTGAAAGTTGCTCTTGAGTTCTTAGGTCACCAACTTGCCCCGTGTGAGCTGAGAATGCTACTGTGGCCAAACAGAGTCTCAGGCAGAGATAGCCAGTTGCTAGAGGCAGGGATCTGCCAGTGTGGAAGACTGGTCTACCAAAACTGGAGGTGAAATGCAGGCGGGCCAGGGGGATATTAGCATTTGGTACAGTGTTGGTTACATTTAGTTAATAAAATTTTCCCCATGAATTCATTCTTGCTTTTGACATATATTTATAAAGCACCAGTATATTCCCAGCATATATTTTGGCATAGTGATACAGCAGTGAACAAAACAGATGCAAACCCCTCCCTTAATGGATTATTTGCGTGACTATTCTCAGGAGTATTAAGTTCTATCAAGCGTAAATGCTTAACAGAATTTCATTAGTATATGTGTTCATTTAATAATATTATGTCTTTGATATTATACTAATTGGATGAAATATGGCATTTACTTTTAAAATAGTTCTCAGTCAAGAAAACACACTTGTAAAGATTGTCAGAACTTGAAGTGTTCCTAAAGGTAACTAAATCATGAAAAGGTGAACTAACTTTCCCAAAGATACACTGCAGAACCAGGATTTACAATCTCAGGTTTTAAAATGTATTTCCACAATAGATAGCATCACATTGGCAGAGACTGGTGGTTTTATAAAGCAGGGGTACATTTTGAGTGTACCCTTATATTTTGTGGTAGGAGTGTAAATTGGGGCAAACTTTCTGGAACACCGTTGGCAAAAAAAAAAAAAAAAAGTTTTAGAAGTGAGCATTCCCTTTGACATAGTAATTCAGCTTTTAGGGATCTATCCTAATAAAATAATTAGAAAATTGTGGAAGGTTTAGATGTAATGAATACTAATTTAATCACCCAATATGTATGTTTTCAAAGACTATTTAGTGATATGGGAAAATATAATATGATATTTAATGAAGAAATAAGGAGATACAACTTCACATGGTGAATGGACCTGTTTTTTCCGGAAAGATCCACACAAAGAAGAAAATACAGCAAGGCAGTAGGTGTATGTGGGTGGTGGGACTGCAGGGAACTTTTGCTTTTTCTTATATAATTGTGTTTTACCCAATGGAAACTTGTTACTTTTATAATAAGAGAAAAAAACCTAAATGCTTTTGCCTTATTTTTACCTGGAGGCATTGTGATTAGTGCTGAGGAAGTGTTTATTGCTGGTGGATATTTGTACGTACCTTACTCTTGGGGAACAAAAAAACTCATACTGCTTAAAAATAGGCTCGTGATGTTCAGAAGCCTTCCAGCTAGAGTGACTGGGGAGACGGTACACTTCTGGGCCTCCACCTCTCTTCTGCCCATGGGCATCCCACAGAGATGGGTCCCTGATCTGCATCCTGCTCATATGGTCCTGCTTTGTGGCTTTGATTTCTTTGTTTCCTTCCTCCCCATCAGCTTCCCCCTGGATTGTGCTTCTTTGAATTTCTCTTACAGAAGCCCATGCTGCTGTTTCTCAGCCTTTCTCTCCACTCAGTTTCATCAGCAGCCTGATGGGGACTTCATCTCGTCTTACCTGCTGTGTTTTGCTTTAAGAATTGCCTTTGGGATTAGACACTTACCATGAAGATGAAAGAAAACCAGCTGCCTATGAAATATATCACCTTTGGACTTTCCAGAGCCATCAACTTTGCCAAACACCACAGGAGCCCACAGCCCCCTATGGCAACACTTCCCGCAATGCATGCTCTCTTCCAAAGCCATTGAAGAATACAGACCCCCCCTTTTTTCCCCCAGACAAGGCTGTTGTTTTTGTCTCCCAGGTTGCTACCATGTGGGAATGTCGTGGTGTGAGAAAATATCAACACCCAAAATGCAGCTTGCACTTACTTTCCATCAGCTGTGAAGGGGCCATTAATCATTCTCCATCCTCGTGTCTTTCCCCTGTCTTTATTACAGAGAAGCTGTTCTTATGATTTCTGAGGAGCATCTGTGGGTGGTGACTAACCTTTGGCATTGTCCATGTGGTCTGACGGCTGGAGGAATAGTCTCGAGTCTCCTAGCATCAGCCTGGAGAGTTCAAGGGCATCAGAGGAGGCCCCGTAGCAAGGTGCAGCCGAGCAGAATGGAACAAAGATGTGGGGCTGGGCCCAGCCTAAGGCTGGCCCCCTTAGGCATGGTGGTGATGCCTCCTTCCTTCTTTGCTGACTGAAGCTCCGAAACATTTGCTTTCTTGTCCTTGGCTCAGATGAGTAAAGAATTCAGGCTGGGCAATGTTTGTTGAAAAACCTCTGTTGATAGGGGGACACATCAAGTAACATTCCTTTTGGAAAACCTGCACTGTAGGTCAGGCTGAAAAGGAACTGTGTTGGATCTATTGGGGTTCAGTGCTCAAAACGGGAACCCCATTTAGGTATTTAAATAGAAAGGTCTTGAATTCAGAGAACCAGGTGCTTCCCATATATTGTTGTAAGGGCTGGAAGAGCAGGAATGACTCTTACAGAACATTACAGAACTTACTGACCCAAAGAAATCCCACCTCTGATGCAAGTGGAAAGACTCAGAGGCTGCCACCGAATCATGCCATCCAGGGACCAGGAAGTCCCCACTGATGTACCTCTTGGCAGCCCAGAGGTATGAATCCAACAGTGGAAATCTGCTTCAGAAACACTCCACGTCTCTGCTGTAAGGCACAAAGCAGCAGGAACAGTCTCTCATGTATGACTTCCCACTGGTGAAACCAGGCCATGTGCACAGCCCAGCTGCCAAGGGAGTCTGAGAATATTGTATTTAGCCTTCCAGGTTTTGTAGCAGGAGGACACAATGTAAGGAGGTGGGAGTGGATGCTGAACACATTTTAAAAACTGGCACTGGCTTTAAAGCATGCACAGGGCTTGGCTGGAGATGGCCGAGTTTGAACATGGTGTGGGGTAAAAAAAAAGGTAAATACAAAATGTGGTGAAGTCTTTCCAGGAAAAGGAAAAGGGAGAATCCATTACAGAAGAGTCCCTCATCTGATTTTTAGCAATATGCAAGAAGATAAGGAAACTGCATCCTGGCTGGGAAAGTGGCTTGATTTAGGGGGGCATGAGACTTGCTTCCATTCAGTGTTAGGGGCAGACAGCACTATTACCTATGGCCTAAGTTAGTTGGGAGGTAGAGGGGATAAGAAACAAAGGTATTGTCCTTGGAAGGAGCTGGTAATGGGGTCGGTTCTCTGGCAGCCAATTTCCCTGGCACACAAAGACCTGCAGAATGGGGGAAGGCATAAGAAGGATCAGTAAGTCCTTAGAAGACCCAGGCAGAGTGAGACCAGATGATCAGATGTGCGCTCTGGGCCTATGAAGCAGATGGGAGATTGTAGCAGAGGGGCTTCTCAGCCCCTGTATCCAATGCCCTTTGCTTTGTAATTTTGCATCTTCCCTTAGGAAAGGCAAAATAGGCTTCTTTACCACTTGATTTTGGGCTTGGCCTTGTCACTTGCTCGGGGCAGTGGAATGTGGGTAGAAGCAGCACAAGTCCAGTTTGGAGCCAAGGCCTAAAGAGGTCTTATGTCTTTCTATTTTCCATCTCTCATGCTTTCGGCATCTTTGTTCCCCCAGGTAGGTACTGATTATTCAGTCTAGGCCCCCAAATCAATCCATATAGAAGAGAGTAGGGCCCAGGCCATAGCAAGGAACCAATGCCAGCCGGGCCTACAGCTCGAAGGAAGGGCTTCTAGCTTAACCCAAGCTAGTTCATCTGCGCCTCAGGCAGACTAATGGTGGTGAGAAAGAAATGCTTACTGTGAATACTGAAATTTTAGTGATCGTTTTTATGCAGTGGTAGCTAACTGACGCAAAGGCTGTCTCTGATTACTAGGCATTTATTATTTCTCTATGTTACAGTGAAGAGTGTCAGAAGAATATCTATAAATCCAAACTGGCATGTGCAGATTCTAAGGAATGATGTGGCTACCCAATGTGTCTGGGTGACCTTTGGTGACAGCTGGAACAGAGCCACACCAAGACAGGAACTGACACCCGACTCATATCCCACCTTCTGTAGGCCAAGCCCACGGAGATTTACGCTCTACTCTCCTCAATTATTGCTTATATTTCTCCTTTTGTCTAATCATATGTCAGCACATTTATGGTGACCTAGTTTCTAATATCACCTGAGAAATGGGCCCACCTCACTGTATTTTTACCTGAGCACATGTCTATATTTTCCCCATGTGTGTATAATAAAGCATTTCATCAGGCATCCTGTGGAGTAGCCACATGCATTATGTTTAAAGCAGTGTTTTTCTGAGATTCAGCCATGTTTGAACCACCTTCACGATGCTTATCTATTTCCACGTGCAAGTAGGAAGCACGTTCTGGGGACGAGGCACTGTAGGCAGGCGGCGGCCGAGACTTCTAGAGGACTGTAGAATGCAGAGAGAAGAGGGAAGGCTGGAGGAGGCAGAGGACAGGGATGGAATCACAGTGGGGTGGTAGTTAGGGAAGGGTCCTGTAAGAAGAAATCCCCTCTGCGTAGCATCAGGAAGGGGTAGAGGATCGGGGCTGTGGGGTGGGGGACAGAGAAGGTACTGAGGAGCTTCACAGTAGGACAGGGTAAAGGGCAGGTGGTAGAGGGGAGACAGGGAGGGGAGCCATCACTATGCCACATGCCATCATTTGGTTTGCCCTGAGAAGAATCGCCCATGTATCACATCCCAGGAGACGTTGGTCTCAATTAGTGATCCTTCAAGTCTGTTTTGCTTTCGTATCTCCTAAAAATTAAAAGGTAGGGCAAGTCTTCCCATTTTATCCTTTTTAAAAATTGTTTTAGCAATCGTAGGTCCTTTGCCTTTGCTTATAAATTTTAGAATAGTTTTGTCCATGTCTGCAAATATCCTTGCTGGAATATTGATAGCTAGTGCATTAAAGCTGTATATTTCAATTCAGGGAAAATTGACATCTTTACTATGCTAAGTCTTCTAACCCATGGTCATGGTATGTCTCACTATTATATTTAGGGCTTTGATTTCTTTAAAAAAAAAACAACACATACTCCCTCACACTTATAAAGTTGATATCTAAAATACTTCATAAGTTCAAAGACTGTAGTTCCGAAGGATGTGATAGGTAGTGTATTATAAATATTGACATTTAAAAATAAAACTCTTATATCATACCTACTGAAATCAAAATATTATGATATGACAGCCACCATTATCCATTTTAAAAGCATATGACAAGCTCCTTGACAGTCAGAAATTTTACATCATTCCTTTTACTCCTCGAAATTATATTTCCATTTTGCTTCCCCCACAGAATTTTATCCTGATGTAAAGTGTTTTTATGCTCAAAAGCCTTTTATTGACTACTATATATCTCAGCAACAAAGCATGTGTACAGATTTGTTTAAAATTTGTTTCTTATTACTATAAATCATACATAATTATTAAATCTATGAAGTAACATTCTATTAGAAAAGCAGCTCAGAAGGAAATAAGTGTAATGGGGATGGTAGTCACAATCCCTCCATTAAAAGAGATTTGGCCAACACTGGTATCTTGAATTGTCTTTTCCTTTAGCATCTTGGGCAATGCAGGGCAATGCACCACTATTTCGAACCTTGGGCACCTGGACTTCTATATACCATGAGTACAAAGACAATAGAGATGGCAGCTGTCATCGTGGTGAATTGAACATACCTTTTCCCTATTTCCTAGTTGTCACAGAAGCCTCCCAGATTTTTTGTGTTACTCCAAGGCAGGAGAGAAAACTCAGTAATGTCAAAAATTGAACACTCGATAAACATGACAAAATGGGTGTTTCCATTTCTTTGGGATATGTGCAGTTCTGGGTTGCATGGTAAATGTAGGTACGTAATTTTATAAGAAACTGCCCAACTATTTTTCAGAATGACTGTACCATTTTTTAATACGTTCCCCACAATAATGTATGAGTGGTCCGTTTTTTCTGTTATCATTATTTTTTGGTTATCATTACTTTTATTTTACATATTCTGATATGCAATATCTCATTTTAGTTTTTTTTTTTTTGCAGTTTTTGGCAGTTATCACAACTGTATGGTAAGTCACAATATCAGGTAGAGCAAGTCCTCCCATTTTATCCTTTTTAAAAATTGTTTTAGCAATCATAGGTCCTTTCCCTTTGCTTATAAATTTTAGAATAGTTTTGTCCATGTCTGCAAATATCCTTGCTGGAATATTGATAGCTAGTGCATTAAAGCTGTATATTTCAATTCAGGGAAAGTTGACATCTTTACTATGCTAAGTCTTCTAACCCATGGTCATGGTATGTCTCACTATTATATTTAGGGCTTCGATTTCTTTCATCAGCATTTTGTAATTTGCAGGATATACATGTTTAGAAAAAGATTATACCTAAGCATTTCATTTTCTTTAGAGTAAGTGTAAATGGTATTGAGTTGTTAATTTTTGCTTTTATGTGCTTATTGTTAGTATATATGGATGCGGTTATTTTTGTGTGTTTACTTTGTATGTGTGAGCTGGATTAACTTATTAGTTCTAGGAATATTTTAAGGTAGATTCCTTAGGATTTTTTATTCCGACAATCACATCATCTACAGATAGGGATGGGTTTCCTTTCTTCCCCACGTGCTTGTATCTTATTTTCCTTTCCTGCTTTATTCTGCTTTCTAGGACTTCCAGTACTAGGTTGAATAAGAATAGTAAGAATGGACACTCTTTCCTTCTTCCCAATCTTCAGAAAAGCATTCAGCCTTTCACCAGGAAGTATGATGTTAGCCGTAACTTTTTTAAAATCAAGTTGAGGGTGTTTTCCTCCATTTTTTAGTTTTCTGAGCATTTAAAATAATCATGAGTGGGTGTTGCCAAGAACCTTAAAATGTTATTTTCTTTCAGTAGTTTTGAAATGATGCTTAGTTGACATCCTGGCTTTATGTGGTTTCATGGTGTGAGGACACCTCATTCTCCTAGTCAGCACCTGTTTTCTGGGTATTCTGGGAAGACATAGATGAGAGGAGGCCTCCTTCATGGATGGGACTGAAGAAAAATGCAGGGGAGAGAACTAGG
The DNA here is from genome assembly GCA_963574655.1 of Perodicticus potto. Lineage (NCBI taxonomy): Eukaryota > Metazoa > Chordata > Mammalia > Primates > Lorisidae > Perodicticus > Perodicticus potto. The sequence goes on from CAUYRH010068884.1 coordinate 8,266, forward strand.
GCCCTGCCAAGTTACTCAAGGGGAAGACATGGTGATGGAAGGGTTATTCGTCTCCTCTTGTTGCTGTACCGAATTCCCACAAACTTAGTGGCTTAACACAACATACGGTGTTTTAAAATAAAATAAAATTGTATTATAGTTCCGGCGATCAAAATGCTAAAATCCCACTGTTGGCAGGGTGTGTTACTTCTGGAGGCTTCAGGAGAGAATCTGTTTCCTCTCCTTTTTCGGTTTCTAAAGGCCACTTGCATCCTTTTCCTCCATTTTCAAAGCACATCACCCCACTCTCTGGTTCCATTGTCGTATCTCCTTTTGATCTCTGCCCTTATCTCTATTGCCTCCTTCTTAGATGGACCCTTGTAATTACAGTGGACTTACCCAGACCATCCAGACTTATCGCCTCGAGATCCTTCACTTAATCATATTTGCCATGCAAGGTAATATATTTATAGGTTCCAGGGAGTAGGATGTGGATATCTTTGGTGGGGACATTATTATTTTACTACTGAGGGTGACCATGGGCTTGGTGAGGTATTCCAAAGAGTAAGGTTTTGGAGTTAGACCATGGTTTGAATTCCAATTCCAGCTTTACAATCTGGATCTGGCCAAACCTTTGTTCGTTTGCAAACCTGTAATGCCTACTGTGGAAGAAGTGACAGCTGCTCCTCAGAAGTTTACACCTGCCTTCGATACCATACAGTTGTGACTGGAAGCAACTTTTCCAGATAGGGGCTACATTTCTCGGTTTCACCTGTAGGAAGGGCCCATATGACTCATTCTCACTTGTCCATCACACGTGAGTGGAAGTGATAACTTGCGGCCGAGGTGCCCCCGTAGTGGGTGTATTCTTCATGTTCTCCTCGCCCGTCTGTCAGCTCTAAGCTCTGATCTCTGAATATCTGTGTGAAGTAGGGTCCCTCGACCCTCACTGTCAAAATGGACACCTGTGTTAGGCTCTAGTATGACTCAGAAATACATTTTATTTTGTTAAGCTACTGAAATTTTAGGTTTATTCATTCTAGAAGCTAACAATACATCTACTTTGAAGGTTATTATCATCCCCGGGACTGTAAAATGAAATCATGTGTGTAAAAGCCATGTTGCCATGATAAGGCACTAAGGGACTCAGAGATTGGAAAGCTATGAACTTTTCTGCCTAACGTAGTCGCTCTCGAACTTAAGCATGAATTCGAATCCCCAAAAGGCTTGTTAAAACAGATGCTGGTCCTCGTCTTGAGAATTTCTGATTCGGTGGCGGACTCTTAGCACCCTAATTTCTCCTTGGGCTTAGCTCTCTTGCCCATTTTTTATTTATTTACTTATTTTTGCTTGATCATGACCTCTGTGAGAGCAGGCACTGGCTCTAACTTTTTGAAAACTTCATTCTCAGAACCAGCATAGTGCCTGGTAAATAGAAGAGCCTAAACCCATACTGGAGGAAGCAAAAAGGAACAAGTTGCTGTCTTTAGCTCCAAGGGCTGACTTAGAACCAATATGGGTCAGTAAAAGGGTTTGAAGATCTCCTCATTCCTAAGTAGCTTTGATTGGGGTTCCTTGCTCCTCTGTGACTGTGTTAAGAAGTTGCAGTAGTAATTTGTTGCCAACTAGATACTTACTCTTGACTTTTGTTAGTATCTCTTTGGGACTGATGAAATAGGTCACATCCTAGAAAGTATATCCATTCTATCAGGCAAAATTTATTTTGGTTTTGCATTCTGGGGGTTTAATCTACGAATGAATGTATTCAGTTGATTATGCAGGAGGATTTTATTTCCAAGAGCTGCTGCCCATTTGAGAAAGTACATGGAATAGGTTTTCTTTCAGTGGGGCTTCCCCGCAGAATATAAAGAGTAAGGGGTTTGCCGCAATCAACCATGGTTCTCCAGGGCTGGCCCCACATGAAGGCTGAGGAGGTAGCCTTCTCCTAGAGGGAGGGGAAGTCTGGGAGGGATCATGGCCTAGGAAGCAGCTGTTAAAAAGCAAATGTTATCTGGAAAAGTGGGAGAGGGGCTCTAAAGGGACAAATTGTGCATATTTGGCAATTTTGCCAGTGGCAGGCTCTGAACTAACACACTCTCTCTCTCTTTTTGCAGCGAAAAGTTTTACATTAGCAATTCCAGAGCCTTTCTGATTTCAGCAGCTGAAATTGGACTGGGGGCAGGAAGGTTGGCTGTGGACCGTGGAGTGCTGTCAGAATTCCTGGGCAGCCTGTATGCTTTCATTCAGACTGATGGCCGCAGGAACAGTGTGGGAATGCCAACAGCGAAGGGGAGCCGCCAGGGAGGAGGTCAGCAGGCTGCTGCCTTTGGGCTTGTCTGCCCCAGCCTTGCGAAGACCACCTCCTCCAGAATTCTGACAGGACAGAGGAGCCCATCCCAGATCACCGCCCACTCGGGTTGCATTTAGAGGCCGGGGCTATATCTAATTTCAATTTCTTGGGCTAATTTATACTCCACTATAAACAAACTCTTGTAAAAGCTGACAACCAGCAAGGATAAAGAAGCTTTTTTTCCATTATAGTTTCTTTCTTCTGCCTGGTTGTGAAGTGAGTTTTCCAAGAACAGAGACCCTAAATTTTGGCCGCGGGGATCCGGAGGGTGCTGTGTTAGGAGGAGGTGAGGGGAAATTCAGCAAGTCTGCTCCTATTGACTGTGTGCTGGGGGCTTTCACTTGTATTGAGTCAGGGGAAGGGGGAAGTTTTGGCCCCCCTTTCCCTAGGGACATGGAGTTTAACTGTAATTCGCAGCATGGTACAATGTGGGAAAATGAAAATATGTTTATGAAAGTTATCTGTGTGGTCAGCCAAGGACTCAAACTCCAGTCAAATGGTACCTAAATGTCCCTGCTCCAATGTTTCACTGTCAAGGTGGTTTCTAACGTAATCTTTTTATTTTACTTTGGACGTTTGGGGTGATTTGGTGTTTTATGTGATAATTTTCTGAGAGCTCCATTTTTCCCACTTCAATCATTGCTAATTTAGAATCTAGTATATTTTTTATCCATGAATCTCAACTAAGCTGCTAAGAGTAACCTGGTCTGGGATCGTCTCCACCCCTTTGTGTTTCATTTTTATTTTCACTTCAAAACTTCCAGAATTGGTTTTCCCTGCTCTGGGTTTGAGTATTAGGCCTGCCAACAATCCGGTTCCTCTGTAGATTTCATTTCTTTATGTCATCATCTAGTGTCCACTGATGCCTTGTTAATTGTGGGGGGTTTGTGTCTCAAGAGCTTATAATGAGTTGCCTGTGTTTTAATTTCAAGTTCTTTCTTCCAAGCATGGTAGTAAAATGAGAGGTTACTGAGTAAGTACACATGATTTTAAATATATACATATGTAAATGGATTCTGTGTTTATGACTGCTGAGGGATTACCTTTAAATGTTCTCTTTCAGCCTCTAGTTCACTATGGTTTATAAGTGCTTGCTGTGAATTTGGCTCTTTTGAAATATTCAAGTAGGAACTGACATTTTTTATTCTAAATTTTATATCACTAGCAGATTGTCAAAGGAATAGCTCTTTTTTTTCTGTTTTGACTTTTTATTCTTTTTTTTTTTGCATTTGTGGGGTTCAGGGTACTGCTTTGATATACAATGTGAAATGCTTACATGGAACTAAGTAACACATCTTATGGGGACACTGAATGCATATTTGAGTTTATGCAAAATCTGTGAATAAAGTGGAAAAGTTGACGGGCAGCAGATGTCTGGTCTGCCTCTGCCTCTTTACTCCATCCAACATCCCCCTTGCCCCTTTGTAGGTAAAGACAAAGTAAAGACTGTTTGAAATCCCTTTTCTGAGGTCCCTTTCACCTGTTTCTGAGTTTGCTAAATCTGAAACTTAATGCTAGTCCTGACCCTTCCTGGACCTTTTTTTTTTAGAAACAGAGTTTTACTTTATCACTCTCGCACTCTCGGCAGAGTGCTGTGGCGTCGCAACTCAGAGCAACCTCTGGCTTTCTCTTTGGGCTTATGCGATTCTCTTGCCTCAGCCTCCCAAGTAGCTGCTCAGCCTCCCAAGTAGCTGGGACTACAGGTGCCTGCCACAATGCCCGGCTAGTTTTGTTGTTGTTGTTGCAGTTTGACCAGGGCCAGATTCGAACCTGCTACCCTTGGTATGTGGGGCTGGCGCCCTACTCTCTGAGCCACAGGTGCCACACCCCCTTCCTGGACCTTTACCCTAGTGCCAACACTCCATGCACAGTTGGCTGTGGCAGGAAACTGGGCCTGGCTCTGGTCCCTCATTTTCGGGCTAGTCACTTGGTTAGTACCTCAATTAGTAGAGGAGATGGAGGTTGTTACGGACTAAATTGTGTTCCCTCCTCGCCTGCAAATCCATATGTTGAAGCCTTAACCTCCAATCTGATTCTATTTAGAGATAGTGCTTTTAAGGTGATTAAAGTTAAGTGATGTCATAAGGGTGGGGCCAATGAGACCTAGGAACTAGGTCCTTATAAGAAGTGGAAGAAACACCAGAGCGCTCTCTCTACATGTGCACAGAGAACAGGCCATGTGAGCACACAGCAAGGAGTAGCCATTTACAAGCCAGGAAGAGGGCTCTTCCCAGAAACCCAGTTTGCTGACACTTTGATTATGGACTCCTGTAAGTAAACAAATGTTTGTTGTTTAAGTCACCTGGTCTATGCTATTTTGTTATGGGTGTTATCTGTGCTGACTGATACAGGCACATAGCCCTTTCCAAAATGAATAAGCTGTAGGGGAAATTTCTGGTTAGAAAAACAGCAGTCAAAAAGGCCTATGGTAGTCCCTGGAATGCAGACTCCTACTCCTATGGCCAAAGCCCAAGGGAGTGTCAAGAAAACCTATTTTTCAGGAATGGGTCTGGGCTACCTGCGGTTGGCAGAGATAGATGCAGAGCCATCCTAGGAAATACTCGATAGTATTGTAAGATTTCAGGGCAAAATGTAAAGAACTATTATGCATGATGATGAAGAGAAACTGGGGAGTAGTGTGTATTTATATACTAACTGCTTCCAGCTAGGGATTTTTGAAAAGGGTATAGTTGACTGGGCTATATATTTTTAAAGCATGTTAACTTTTGGCTGACTGAAGTATTTCATTAGGAAAGTATATTTTATGACCTTGCTGCTCTGTGAGCAGCATCAGCATCCCCTGGGAGCTTGTTAGAAAATGAAGCGCCTCAGACCCTGCCTCCACCCCTACTGGATCAGAATCTGCATTTTTAATAAATCCTCTAGGTGAGGATTTATATGCATACTGAAGTTTGAGCATGATTTCTCTATAAGACTATAAAAGCAGTATGTTTGCTCGTTGAAAGCTGGTATACGTCATGGTGCTGAACTTGGCTGTAGCCTACTGTAGTATCTTGCTTTACCTGGTAGGATTTTGTAGGTTATTGAGACAGTGCTGCCAGATGCAAGGCAGAGTGACAGGTACTGGTGCTGGTGCTATATAGCTCTCTCTCTGTGGGCTCTATAGTGGGGCTTCACAAGGTCAATGCCCAGAGAAGAATAATGGACTGGGAAACAGGGAACAAGCTGAGATCAGACACCAGATCCTGGAAAGACAATAAGGCAAAGCTAAGTCAGTGGTCAGTGTTTTTTAACCTTTTTTATCCCAGGACATAATTGAGTTTATAGTTAAACTTCCATAACACACGTAAGTGATGTTGATCAAAAGAAAAAGTAGAAGTAAAAAAAGAATATACTGGGTGGCACCTGTGGCTCAAAGGAATAGGGTGCCGGCCCCATATGCCAGAGGTGGCGGGTTCAAATCCAGCCCTGCCCAAAAACTGAAGAAAAAAATATATATATACATATATACACTTACTATGCTTTGAGCTTCTTTCAAAAATAATTTAATTAAGGATCTTTAAAAGTTTTTGAGGCACACCTAAGATGCACCTCTTATGGCACGCCAGTGTGCCACGACACACACATTGAAGATCACCGCCCTAGGTAAACACAAACAAAGAGCCTTAAGTTTGAATGTGAGAAACAAGGTCTTTGAGACAGACCCAGAGTCAACATCAACATGAGTTGAAGGGAAGAGAGGGAATTGATAAGGTTATCTTAGTGAATTTGTGTGGTTAGTTTGGTTTTACATGGACTCCTCTTTGAAGGCTCTGAAAGGTCTCTGTTCATCTTAAAAGCACAGAACTGTGAACTTTAAGGTGAGTTTGGGGTCAAAGAATCTGAATTTGATGTGCCAAGGTTGTTGCCAGTTCAAAAAACCAGAAGAGCGAGTTTGATAGGGTCAGGTGAGACTGAGGCATGAAAACAGGAGGTCACAGAGCAGCCCACTGAAGAGTGGGAGCAGAGCTAGATGGGAAGAAGGAGTGACTACAGCAATTATTTCTGGGTAAAAGGGAGGCGTGAAGGTTTCAGTGACTTCACAATGCCCAGCAGTAAAAGGATCTAGAGAGCTCGTTGCTGAGCAGCCCTCAAATGTGATGCCTCCTACTAACCCCACTGATCAAGACTCCTGGAATCTCTTTGTCCCCAAAATTACAGGATGTGGATTTTGGCCACCTTGGGTGAGAATGAAGTATGAAGAAAAAGCAAGGAGGACTGTCACAGACAGCTGAAAGTCTGCCTCCACTTCTATCAAAAAAGATTTGGGGGAGACGTCATCAAGATGGCTGACTAGTGGTGTCCTACGTTCACCTCCTCTACAAAGAAGGACCAAAGTAACAAATAGCAAACCACTTGTCAAATGGAATGTCCGAAGGAGAATAATGGAATTCAGAAAGGAAGTGACAAAGACCCTCTGAAAACTCAGGATGGAAACTCAGGATGGCATCCGAGAGAGAAAGGTGAAACACATGCCTGGGATCTGCAGAGATGAGAGGTACTCCCCATTATGGGGAAAAGGTAAGCAAGGGATCCAAGGAAGACCGCATTCCCACCAGGGATACCTGCAATCCTAGCTTTAAGAGAGCCTGATAGTCCTCACAGGCCATGAACCTGGTATAGGGAGCTTCCTAGAATCATGTGACTTACATTATTCCAGAGAGGAAATGTACTCTCTGGAACCAAGGCCATTGATATATGGCACCATTCTGAGAATGGAGCCACTGCCAGAATGCATCCTGTCCAAGGGCCCAATACTTTCTTTTTTTTTTTTTCTTTTTGAGACAGAGCCTCAAGCTGTCACCCTGGGTAGAGTGCCGTGGCATCACAGCTCACAGCAACCTCCAATTCCTGGGCTCAAGCGAGTCTCTTGCCTCCACCTCCCAAGTAGCTGGGACTACAGGGGCCCGCCACAACGCCCAGCCATTTTTTGGTTGCAGCCGTCATTGTTGTTTGGTGGGCCCCAGGCTGGATTCGAACCCGCCAGCTCAGGTGTACGTGGCTGGCGCCCCAGCCCGCTGAGCCACAGGCACCGAGCTGGGCCCAATACTTTCTATACCTCCGTATCCCTGGAGCCCTGACAACATCCCACGGCACCCATGCAAAAAGCTACAGGGCCATGACCCCAGCCAGACCCAGCAATGCAGCCAGGAACCTGATATCTGAGCCCATACAGTGTCATTGCTGCAGGAAACAGGCAGTCTAGCACAGTGAAGGGGCCATCCCCGAGACAGAGGCAGCTGGTGCATGTACTCTCCAGAGCTTGCGAGCCAAATGCCTGGGGTCTGATGCTGCCAGTGACATCAGGCGCTCCAATGGTGGAGCCATTATGTGCCTGTGTATCTACCCCCCCCCACTACCAGAGGGACTCAAGGTCTAGTCTGCTTGAGCTTCCTGCCATTGGTGATCTTGCCCTCTGACGAATGAAGCTGGTGGATGCCAATGCATGCCACTCTAGGGCCCAAGAATCAATCAGCCCACCTGGCAGGCTCTGCCCCCAGTGAAGTGACATTAAGCACCCACAGCCTAGACCAACTGATGTATGGAAAGACACCACTGACATTAATTACACAGCTAAAGAAACACGTGGAGACCCAAAGCCAAAAGACCAACCAAAACATCAGTATGCCTATATAGGAAAAATATCTTTATGAAAATACTCCAGAAAATTATAAGAAGCATCTGTCCCACCAGATGTACAGACACAAGAAACATGAAAAAGCAAGGAATCATGATACCTCCAAGGGAACAAAATAAATCTCCAGTAACAGACCTCCCCACAAATGGAAATCTATGAAATGCATGAAAAGGACTTTAAAATAATAATCTTAAGAAAATTTAGTAAGATACAAGAGAATTCCAATTAAAAATTGAACAAAATCAGGAAAACAATTCATGATCTGAAGTAGAAGTTCAACAAAGAGGCACGTATCATAAAAAATACTCAAACAGAAATCTCACAATTAAGTAATTCAGTGATTCAATGGGTAAAATAAAAAATAAACTTAGAGGTTCAACAGTAAACTAGATAAAGCAGAAGAAAGAATTTCTGAACTTGAAGATGGGTCTTTTGAAATAACCCAGTCAGACCAAAAAAAAAAAAAAAAAAAAAAAAAGGTTTTAAAAACAATGAGGAAAGCCAAAAACTTATAAAACAACATTAATTGAAAAATTTTTGCATTAAGAAAATTTCAGAAGGGGAAGAGATTAAAAAAGGCACAGGAAATATATTTAATTAAATAATAGCTG
>CAUYRH010068885.1:0-13575 GCA_963574655.1 Perodicticus potto
GGAGGATCACACCTACGGAGCATATTGCAAGTACAAGTTGGATCTATCAGGTATAGAACACAAATGTGTTAACACTGTAATTGGGTAAATGAGGTGAAGGCGATGTTAATTAATAGGATGTAAGCTCTCCAATTTGTATAAATAACACATTGAATCCCATAATGGCATAAATGTATTCATGATCTATGTACAAATGACTTCTACAAATAAATAAATAAATAATTTTTAAAAAAGAAAAGCTACTTTTACATAATTTCTAGACACAACTCCAGATTAACCTGACAAAATTTAGTAACTTCAAGGAGAAAAAAATCAAGTTTATTTATTTGGCTTAGCTGGCAAAATTGTTATGTGCTTAAAGTAGTAATCTTTCAAAATGTACTTATACTTTAGAAAATGAAAAAATGTATTTGTTCACAAAAGGCCACTTTCTTTTCTAAGAAGGAGCAACTGTTTAAGTTATGGTTATAAGAATAAAGTTAAAGAACAAAACACAGCGATTCTAGTAATCAAAAACTGAGCAATACATGTCTCTTTTTATGAACAACAGAATTTAAAAATTAAAGTTCCAGTTAGCATAACACCTGAGTGCTTCCTTTCAAAACAAAACTTTTGTAGTTTTTAATGAATAGCATTTCTACATTTCTAATAGTAATCTAATAATAGGAATATATTACAGCCATTATTCTTTTTTATTTTGTCTTAATAACAATAAATTAATGTAACTAATCTTTTTTTTTTTAAGAAAAATAAGAAGGCCAAAATAGAGTCCCTCTGAGTTAGAAAAAGCATAAAACTTCTTTGGATAGGCTGTTAAATTACAATGTAGGGCTATTTGGCCAGCTTAATCTCTTTTCTTAAATTCATCTCAGAGTTAATAACCCTGAAAATTAAGAAATCTTTGAACCTTTTGAAAAGGACATATATTGTGCTCTAGTTGAAACAATTTAAAAACACAGAGAGAAAAGGCCATCCTTCACTTTTCTAAAGGAATTAAGAATTGCTTCAGGGTACTCTGCTTGATGCAAAATAAGGGTAGTATCAACTAATCACATTTCAAAAATAAGTGTTAAAGACTTGTACTTGTTATTCAAAAGGAATATGGGTGTGGTGGCAGCAGTGTGTGTGTGTGCATGTCTTCCCGTGCCTGCATATTGGTTGGCAAGGATATTAGAGACCAGGAAAAGACGATGCAAGATTGTATTCCAAAGGGTTGTGAGTTATGGGTCCTTCCGAGCATCCACATTTTATTTTATTCTGCTGGAAGGAAAATACATTTTAATCTAAACCTAAGTTAATATTTTCAAGTTTCATGATCAAAATTATGACTTCTAAGGGGTTGTTTAAGAGAATTTTATAAATATATTTATAATTATATACAACATACCATTTGAAGACTTTTTTCATTAGGGATTGGCTATTGTAGACTTAAGAATGAGTTTATTGCTATCAAAGATTTTACAAAAACATTTTTAAAAAAAGGAAAACATTTTATATTTTGGTGGGATGTTGTAAACCTCTTTAAAATTGCAAAGTCAAGATATTTAGTAAATGATTTTTACTATTTTCTTTGTACCCAGTGCTTTTTATATGAAGCTTAGTTTTTTATTTTTTTTATTTTTTGTCTGTTTGTTTGCTTCGCAGTCTTCTGGTTCACTTATCCCCCTAGAATAATTTGACATACATATGCTCAAATAAATTAACATTCTATCTCAGTAGACTTATTTGACCCAAATAAAAAGTTCAAATGCTAATTTGTGGGCTGACCCATGTGATTTCCTCCATCCAAAGCATAACACATTATTAGGCTTTGCAAGTACAGACACTTGTCTTTTAAACTGACATTTTAATTGACTTATAGTTGTGATTGTGATCCTGAGTGATACAAATTCCTTAGAATGGAATATGAGAGAGGTTCATGAACTCATTCCAGAAAAATCACCCTTGAAAACAATTTTGGAACTTCTTTTCTAGAGCGGCCATGGGAGCTATCATTGTGTGAGATTAGACAATTACATTCTCAAATTCTTAGAAAAAGTGCTTTGAAGTGCGGACTAGATGTTGGCATGAACACGTGGCTTCCCAAGGGGCGACGTCAAAGGGCCGTAGTGACATCCAGCAGTGAGGTATGTAGCAGTTTTTTCTAGGTTGAATTCTTGAACTCAACTGTCAGACTTCATATGTAATTAGTTGTTCATTTAAAAACAAAGCTCATTTATTTAACATTAGTGCAGAAATTCTTTTGCCTAGAGGTCATTTTTGATGTTTATTATTTCCTGGGCAGAAGTCTCAATTGGTAAATTTATCAGCCATTTTCAGATAGATTTATTTTTCTAAATTTTCTAGGATGAGTTCATGAGCTTAAATGACCTCCCATATATCACATATATCTTAGTTATTTTAATGCAATGATGTACATAATTTACTAAGTTTAAAAGCTTAATAACATCCCCAAATTATTCCTATGATTCATTTAAGACAGCAACACATATTTCCATTGTCGCTTACACAAGAAGTAAGACCGAGACAGTGTATATTATACGAGACAGGAAAGAGCAAAATGCGTGAACAGAATGTGCTGTCTCCTAGGTTCCATTTTCCCCTTATAAAACTGCAGCTAACTCATCTTACTAGTTTGAGGCCCAATGATTCAATAAGCACATACCTAATAATTACTAAAAAATATTTCGGTGGCCTTTTTGTGACAGGCAACTATGGTAGCATAAGTAAGAATCAGACATAGCTCATGCTTCAAAAAATTTACAGTCTTTTAGGTGGAACAACTAGAAGTAGAGTTAAAAAAAAAATGGAATGAGATAAGTATAGAGATTGAAGGGTACCAAGCAAAACACTTGAGCAGATCTGTGGCATGTTAGAAAACCTCCAGTCCAGGGGGCTTACACAGACACCAGCCAATTCTTTGCCCACCCTTTGGTGAATAAATTTTGTATTCTCTGGAGCATCTCCTAGGCAATTTCACAAATCACTTTTTCTTAATTACAGCATGGAGTTCTGATGGAATTACTAACAGGTGAAAGCCACCAACTTCTGTTTCTTTTGTAAAAGCAATCACTTTTCAAAGCTTCTCTGCTTTCTCTCTGGGTTTCCCTGGCTCCTGTTTTCTAAGTCTGGGGCAAACTTTCCCAAGGGTTCTTCCAGAAAAGTTATCTGCTTTGGTTAAGAGCCGCTTTGTGTTGTGTGCACTGACTAGCTGGTTGTCTGTCTCTCCTTACCTATCTGTGGTGGGGTTTTTGTTTGTTTGTTTGTTGTTTTTTAATGAAGATACACCAAAGAAAACTCTGACTAGACTTTCTTTTTAAGTTTAACAGATACCCCATCTTCATACTTTTTCCTAGGGTCTAAAAACAGATATCGAAGATAAAAATCATTTAAGAAGTTAATATTGACAGGATTTCTGTCCTTCTAAAGTTTTATTATGTCTTAAGAGAATAAGCCTGCATATTTTTCAGACTTAGTTTTTTAACACACTGCCTGTTGCTAAGCATTGCAGAAAAGCAAATGCAAGTTAGGGGGCACGCATAAAGAAAATTATAAAAATCCTCTGAAAGAAACACAAAAATTAAATGAATCTAAAAGTAGCAAGTCATAAGATGAATAAATTATGCTACTTTAAACCAAGAGTTGATTGCCTAGTCTTTGATTATAAAATTATAATTTAAGTAAAAAAATAATTGAGCACATGAAATGCAATAATTCAAAGAATGTTAGTCCATTGCTTTTATGGCCAAATGATAATTAGTTGCATTCTATAGATAATTACAGGGAAAATAATGTTGGGGAAAACATTGGAAACTGTCATGACGTTAGGACTGAAAGCAATGAAGATGGTTTGCAAAGGAATATTCTAAGAGCATGCAGCCATTTTGTAAGACAGTTATGTGAGCTGTATAACATCCACTTGCTCTGAGAATCTCCAATATGCTTATATAAATATTCCTTCAGGGTATTAGGCAAGGAGAGCCTTTCTTGCAAGTCATTCCCAATGGCATCAGACAATAAACCATCTATACAGAGGAGCTGTGATCCCCATTTTAGTCTTTGTTGTTTAGGGGTGAACCTCTCCATATTTCTGTGTTTTCTATATATACATTTGTTTTGTTTTAAAATTATTTTTGTCAAAAAATATCTCCATTTATTCCCTTCTAAGGATATGAAATTGTTCATGACATTACTTTTATCTTCTATTTCCTCTGATGCATCACCCCACCATTTCCTTCTTTAAATTTTATTATTATTGTTATTATTGGAGACAGAGTCCAACCCTCTTGCCCTGAGTAGACTGCTGTTATATCATCATAGCTTTTGTGATCTCTTGTGTAAGCCTTATGAATAGTTGGGACTATAGGCACCTGCCACACGTCTGGATAGTTTTCTATATTTAGTAGAGATGAGGTCTCGCTCTTGCTCAGGCTGCTCTTGAACGTCTGAACTCAAGGGATCCTCCCCCTCCCTCTCCCAGAGTGGTAGGATTATAGGTGTGAGCCACCGTGCCCAGCCGACCCCCACTACTTCCTGAGTGCCCTTCCTCTAAGCATCTCCCCTGGATCCACCACCATGACCTTCAAACATACACTGCTGACATACTTAAAGATTTTAAAACCAATATCTTTAATATAGTTACAACTTCTATTCTATTGCCTTAGGTTTCTCCTTTTCATAACTACACATTTTAAACAAGGAGCTTAACTTCACTGTCTCCACTTGGTTTTCACATTTTCACATTTTATCCACTGCCGTCTGGCTTCCTTTCCAACAAGGTGACTTCAAAGTTCTTGGTTCACATCTCCTCTGTCTAATATATGACAAAATGTGTTTCAAGAGCAACTCTCCACTCAGCATGGGGACTGGTGAGAAAACAGACTGTGCCTCACACCAGCTACTGAAATCAATCAGTCTAATCCCCTTCATGTCTCTGACCTCGGCTTCACTGATGATATACTATTCAGTCACTATTCATTAATTCATTCACTTAAGATATTAAGCCATTATCATGTGGCAGACATCACTACAGATTCTCAGGTATAAAGCTGAGAAACACATAATCTCTTGAATTGTGAGGGGAGGAAAGTATACAAGCAAGTATAATAAATGTAGTAATTCCTAGAATAGAAATATTTGCATTTCAGTACGGTATTATAGAATAAGGCTCATTTTAAAGAACCTTTACTACAAATCACTGTTTCTTTTCAAGTACGTAAAATATTATTCTGCATAAATCTTTTTCTTTAAATCAGAATAAACAAAAAAATGGCTTCTAATGATTTCTGTGTGAATGATATAAAATGTTAGGTACTCTTTTTATAAAATAGATATAAGCACAAAAACAATTATTTTATATTGCATTATTACTCTGGTTAACATTGTAAATAGAAATCATTTATCTTCATTGAACGTTCATGAAATTAATCATTCAGGGGGCACTTCAGAGGCGATGGATTTGAAATGTGGAAACTTACAGAACCATAGACTTTTGAAGCTGATGGGAAGACCAATTAGTCCAAACTCATGATTTTTCAAGGAGGAATTGATGGCTCTGGAAGACATGTGTTCCAAATCACAGAAATCCTCTAAATTTAGAACCCCAGAATGTCCACTGTAAGTGATCTTTCTACAAATGTGCAAACTGAGCGTGACAGTCTCTGACACAGTGAACAGCACACACTTCTTCCTAAAAGAACTTACAATTGGCCCAGTGAAAAATATTTTCATGAGGACTATGTATATTTTCCCACCGGCACATTTTCTCTAATTAGGAAATTATAGGCCAACTCCTAAGCACAACGTTAAACTCCCAGGAATCCGCAAATATTAATAGATGTTACTTAACATGTCTGAGACCGTGTTGCCCTAAGAAACGCAAATAAGGATAAAAAAAGTCCTAGAAACAGCTTTCATATCTTATAAAAAAATTATAAGCTGTTTCCCCCAAAATGTCATGGATAATGCACCAAATATTTTCTTTATCTGTCATTTGATCACTTCTTTTTAGGAAAAATCTACAACTGGTTACCTCCCTTTGAAAAAACTACTTGCCAAAGGCAGATGATATTTTGATGTCCTCAAACCTGTCTCATATGCATGTTTATAAGAAATCACATCTTCTCTGAAGGGAGACGAAAGTATTAAAGTCAACATATAAGGCAAAAAAATCAATTTATTCAAAACCACCATGGAAATCCCTCAGGGAGGCACCACGTTGAAGATCAAATACTAAGTCCCACTAAGTTCACTGTAGGCAGTTTTCTTCCTGAGTTAGAACATATCACTCATACCAGGCAAAAGCACCAGATGAATCCCCTTCCTTGCCATAAGGATGCTTGTATGAAAAGTACAATCTGTATTTTAATGTATGAAAATTGTCTTTAAAAACTGGGATTGCACTCAGCTTTATGAAGTGCTCACATTGGAAGAAGCACGGGAACAAGAGCAGAAGTTGTTCACGGGGTCTCCCACCTCACATTCATGTAGCGTAGCAGGGGGTAAACTCACTTCAAGGAATCATCTTTAGGTTTTATATGATTATTTGTCTCTCCTATTTCTGTTGTTGCAGAACATGTATAATTGAATTTACATATGATGCATCGCAAAGGAGGCCATTCCACTTAATTCATACTCTATCTCAACTGTATATAACTAGCTATATTTCAGTACTCAGCTAGACACATATATGTGGTGTAAGAAATGTCTTGATGGTATGAGCTTGTTTTAGGAAACTATTGAATTTTTCAAAAATAAATTTCTGGCAGTTATGCAATTTCTAAAAAATGTAATCACTGTGCAATTAATTTGTCTGATCCTTGTCTCAGGTTCCTAGGTGTAAGTGTGATAGCTGTAGCCTCATTATTCATGGTGGGCCTCAAGGATTATACCTGAGTTTATGCTAATGAGATGCTAATGGTGAACCTTGAGATGGTGTCAGAATGGAGGACGGCCTTGCCAAAAGGAGCAACCACGTGTTTAGTAAGCTCAGTCTGTGATCTATGTTACAATGGCCTCAATTCCTGACCTCCAGAGAAAGGAGAGGTCTAAAGACTATCTCCAGCTATGTAGCCAATGAGTCAATTAATCCCATCTGCATAAGGAAACCTCCACAAAAACTCTACATAGCCGAAGTTTACTGAACTTTCTGGTTGGTGCTACACACTGATGTGCTGGGGATGTAAGGCATCCTCAGATAAGGACACTTCAAATCTGGGACCCTCCCAGACTGTACCCTGATTTGTGTCCTTTCTAATAAAACCGTAATCATAAATATTGCACTTCCCTGAGTTCTATGAGTTGTTCTAGTGTATTATTGACCCCGAGTGGGTAGTGAGAACTCAAATTTGTTTCCAGCTGATCAGAAGCATGGGTGGCCTGGAAACCCCAGAGCTTTGGTGTCTGAACTGACTCAGCTGTAGATACCCGTGCTTCAACCTGTGAAGTCTGCACTGACTCTGGTGTTGAAAGTACATTGCAGTAATCATGTCACAAATGTGACTAACGCTAGGACTGAATGAACAGAGAAGGTGTTGTTTGTTTAATATGCAATTCTTCTAATATTCATTACTCAAGAAGCGATACTCACTAGTTGGTGGATAGGGAGTCAATTTAATCCAATCTGATAATTTATATCGTTCCTTTATTAAAGATATGATTCCCCAGGACTTCCGTCTAGCCCTGGCTATTCTCTGAGATGACAAGTCAGGGGGGTGGGTCATATACAAACTCATGAAAAAGGACAAGTCAGAGGTCTCGGTTGTGCTGTCCTCTGCCTCCTCTGTGCCCAAGGTCATGTCTTTTGTCGGTTTGATGATGGGTCTCCTTACTGCATTCACAAATTTGTCTGTGGTTAATGTAAGTTGGGATCTCTGTCAAAGCCTGGTCACCATGTCCAAGTCAATCTTCCTTTCCTAAAGCCCCTAGTTCCATAGAGTTTCCTAGACGTGTGGTCCGCCTCCCATCTTTACTGCTTGGTAAAGTTGCCTTTTCCTATGGCTGTCCCAATTGCAGGTGCAAAGGCGCTCAGGCAGCTGCTTTCTGCATACCCTATCAGGGAGCTTTGATCTGCGAACTTGTGTGTCTTCCTATCCTACAGGGGATAGAAGGAAGCCCAACTCCCTCTCTCTCTGGTTGAGGGAGTGTAGTCTCAAAGTACTAAACAGGACTCTATGGTGATCAAATCCTCCCTCTACCTTTTATTTTTTTATTTTTTATTTTTTTTGAGACAGAGCCTCATGCTGTCACCCTGGAGAGAGTGCTGTACCATCACAGCTCACAGCAATCTCCAATTCCTGGGCTCTAGTGAGTCTCCTGCCTCCGCCTCCCAAGTAGCTGGGACTACAGGCGCCCGCCACAACGCCCGGCCACCCGGCCATTTTTTGCTTGCAGCCGTTATTGTTGTTTGGTGGGCCCGGGCTGGATTCGAACCTGCCAGCTGAGGTGTACGTGGCTGGCGCCTTAGCCCATTGAGCCACAGGCGCCGAGCCCCTCCCTCTACCTTTTAAAAAATCTAGTACATCTTAAACCAGTTCAATTTCTGCTCCTCCCCTCTTCCATTTCCACTCTTGCTAGAGAGAGGAGAGCTGTCTCCTCCGTTCTCCATGCCATCACTCAGCATCAGGGGCCAAAACTAAAAACTGTGAATTCATGGGGACATGGAAACAAATCAGTTTAATATTATTTAAAGCATTATCTCTTGTTAAAAAATGGTGTAGATTTATATTTATTTATTTATACTAACAAAATATGTGAAAGGGGCCAAGATAGAAAACCACTATTTGTTAAAACTAAATTAGGTATTTATCTACTTTTCTTCATATTCAGATAGGATTGCTAAAGACAAATCAATATTTTAAGTACTTACTTTAGTTATTAATATGCCTTCATCTTCGATCCTGATATTTTATTTTTTTATTATTATTATTATTTTTGAGACAGAGTTTCTGTATGTCACCCTTGGTAGAGTGCCGTGGTGTCACAGCTCACAGCACCCTCCAACTCTTGGGCGCAAGGGATTCTCTTGCCTCAGTCTCCCGAGTAGCTAGGACTACAGGCGCCCGCCACAACACCTGGCTATTTTTTGGTTGGAGTTGTCATTGTTGTTTAGCTGGCCTGGGCTGGGTTTGAACCCACCAGCCTCGGTGTATGTGGCCAGTGCTATAACCACTGTGCTATGGGCGCCGAGCCGATCCTGATTTTTTAATGATGTTGTTAAAAATTTGGCTCGGCGCCTGTGGCTCAACGGGCTAAGGTGCCAGCCACGTACACCTGAGCTGGTGGGTACGAATCCAGCCCAGGCCCGCCAAACAACAATGGTGGCTGCAACCTAAAACAAAAAAAAAATGGCCGGACGTTGTGGCTGGCACCTGTGGTCCCAGCCACTTGGGAGGCAGAGGCAGGAGACTTGCTTGAGCCCAGGAAATGGAGCTTGCTGTGAGCTGTGATGCCACAGCACTCTATCCAGGGTGACAGCTTGAGGCTCTGTCTCAAAAAAAAAAAAAAAAAAAATTACCAACATGTTAACATTGTCTGTATAGATCATATCATCTTTCTATGCTTCAGTAGTTTAGATTTCTTTGAGTGGTAGCCAAATGATAAACAAGCTCACGATACTTTTATTTAGAACAATGGTATATATTGGATAATAGAATTGCCACACTCCTTTATTTTTAACAAAGGAAAGATATGATGAATACCTACCATTAGATTTGCCACAATTTGAAAGAATTTTGTACCATATTGGCTCTGCCCTACAAGCGAAAAATAAAAGTGTTATTTTAAGATAAAAATTCTATGTAGCTTATCTTCCTTAACAAAAAAATAAAAGGAGTAATGTACATTTATTCTGTAACAATTTTAATGTGCAAACAAACAAAAACAAAATAAAATCTCCAAAAATTCTACTACTCCAACAAAAGCCTTTCATAGTTTATAACATGTAAAACCATTTAATTCTACTCTTCAGGAATAAAAACTGGTTGAAACACCTTTCAGCGTATACTTGCAGACCTTTAAAAATGCATTCATTTATTCAAAAAACAGTTATAATAAATATCACACTATACATGGAATATTGTATCTTATATTTTAACACCAAATAATAAACAAAATTGAGATATTAACAAGTTTGGCACATGGAATTTGGGGAGAGGTTAAAAAATAATAGCAATAGCATTTACTTGCTGGCACTTAATAAATACAAGAACTGTGCAAAGAGATTTAAATATGCTATTTTATTTAATATACAAAACATATTTTGTGGGCACTATCATTATTCCTTTTATTATTTTTTTAATAGATAGGTTAGAAGTGGTCATGTCAATTTCCCACGGACATGTAGAGGTTATGTATAGAGGGGATGTGGACTTCAGGCTAACGGCAATTTAAATGCCAAGTTTAGCCTGACAGTGAGCCACATTTATCTGCTTATTCTCCAAGTTTTAAAATCCAGGTACAGGTTAGCCAATTATCCCAAATTGTTTAAAAATTTGGCAGGGCAAATGTTGGCTCTTCTTCCACACCTTATTTTCCAATCTGCCCATTACTACTTGCTAGCCCTCAACTATGTGATGATTTTGCATTTGTTTAACCTCTTATATTAGCTCAAGAACTAAAAATAACTTACCAAAAGACAGACTATTTTGATTAAATCTATCACAAACAGGATAGTAGATGCTATTTTTTAACTTTATGATTGTATTCATACGTTTGTATATTTTACCCAAAAGTCGATACAGTTTTTCAAAATTCACAGGCCCCACTTAGTCCTCTGTAAAATCCATACTAAACTTTTTTCTTTTTTTTATCCATTTCACTTATAGTCAACTTAAATTTAGAGAAAGACAACTGCTGTGTTGCCAAATCATGAAATGTGTTTGGGCGAGATGATGGGAGTTGGTTATGAGCAGTAAGAGCTGCTGCTATTTTTGAGAAGACAAGTATAATATACATGAGTCAGTAAAAATACTTTGTGTGTCTTTTATGCTATCTTGTTTTAAAAAATTGATGCATTCTTTAACATTTATCAATTACAGGCACTTCTGTTTTAAAAGAGAAGGAATTTTTGTCCTATTCATTTAAAAAGTATATCTATAAATGTAAGTTATAGGTACAAATCTACATATCAATTGCAATGTGGTAACCATAATGTGTATTATAAAAAGAGCTCCACAATGCCTACCAGCCGATGCTGTTCCATCATGGAAATCCAGTTACAAACTCACTGTAGGTAAGTCCTCTTACTGCTTTCTATTTTTCTAAAATTTTGACTGCCCTGACAATCTAGATTCACAAATTATTTTTAATTGCATAGCCAAGTTTAAGTTGCATCCCCTACTGAAAAAAACATTTCTTCTAGAACATTTTTGCTATTCAACATGAAGTACTAACATCCATTTGATATGTTTTTTTTTTCATATTGAGATCATTATTTTTCCCCACTTTACTGTGTTATGATTATATGAAGCAGTTGTGATACTGGCATTTACAGAACTTAGTTAGAGCATGACTATGTGGCAAGTGATTCTGGATTGAAAATTCCTTAGGTAAAGATCTATAAACTATGCTTCCAAATCACTCCAGATTTGGAATTTTATGTAGTGATTAATTGCTGTTTTAAACATTTCTAAACTACACAGAAGTGAGCATAGAACTTGGCTTAGGAGTAGAGAAAGAAGAGTGGGGGAAATCTCAGGAATTGAGCAAACACATAAAGGCAGAATGTTAGAAAAAATTTTCACATATGCTACTAACTCTAATCTCGCCCCATTCCTGTTTTAGCTAACTAGAAGGGTCATAGGAGCACAGTTTACTTGAGGAAGTTTATCACATTGGTTCAAGGACGCAGAAGTAGACTTCTTGGATTGAAATCCCAGGTCTTCACTTACCAGGTAATTTTAACCCAGTCACTCATCTGAAAATAGGTAAGTTACAGTACCTACCATGCTAGATTATTATAAGATCAACTACTTAATATGTATGGGTAAAATACAATACTTAGGGCAGAACCCATAGTGTGTACTATATATTTGTGTTTCAGAAAAATCACATTCTCATTCCCTATGCTTGTAATCATTATATCCATTTAAAAATTTACTCATTCACTTATTCAAAAAAATATTTACAGAATACTTTAACTATTTCTTATATTTTGGGGCTTAGAAAATGTTATTTAAAGTGACAAGAAACAATACTTATACATTATAGGTATTAAGAAACTAATAGAAGAAAAATCCAAAATGTTCCCTTTATTTCTTTCATATATATAAAAATGGGATACCAGATAAAAGGCCATATAATTCTGCACTTGAGCTCAAGTGGTAAATCTAATATTGGATTATGTAGTTTTAACATCCTGGGAGAGCAGAAGAAATGACCTGTTTGGGGGGACTCGCCCCCGATATGCCAGGCTGCAGCTCTGTCTAACTAACTCTGATCCCTCTGGTATAGCCAAAAGGGTCTCTTTTTAGGACATATCAAGAAATCTTCCACCTCAGGAGGCTCATACTTGATGCTCCTTTTCTTGGAGACACTCTCCTTTCCCAAAAACTCCACCCCAGCTCCCAACAATCTGCTCGACCATGTCTTCATTTTCTTCAGGTCTCAATTCAAAAGTCAACTTCTAGCTGGTAGCGATGACTCACCCCTGAAATCCTAGCACTTTGGGAGACAGGAGGATCACTGGAGGTCAGGAGTTTGAGACCAGCGAGGGCAACATAGCAGGACCCCATCTTCATTAAAAAAAAAAAAAAATTAGCCAGGCATAGTGATGCATGCTACTAGGGAGGCCCAGCTGGGAGTTAGAGACCACAGTGGGCTTTGACCACACCATTGTGCACTACCCCAGGAGACAGAGTCAACTCCAAAAAGTCAACTTCTCAGCAAGCCCTCCTTGGACTACCCTTTATAAAATAACAGTCTCCAATTTATGCAGCTTCCTTGCCCTGCCTCCCCGCTCCCATATCTTTTCTCATCATATGACCTAATACATTTTTTTTTGCTTATGTGTTATTTTCAATCTCTTACCCATACAGTGTAAGCTCCACTAGAACAGTCCCTACATTTTCATCCTCCATGCCAAGAACAGTGCCTAACACTGTCCAACTGTTTAATAAACAGAAGAATAAATTTAGTGACTTTCTCTACTTGTACATGTATGCATTTTGAGTTATTTGCTTTCTGGAGCATAAAATTAAACAGATCACACAACAATCTGGAGTTGTGCCCAGTGAACATTACGATTTAGTGGTAGTCCTCTGCTGTCAACCATCCTAGTGCTCAAATCCTGTTTTGTTTTTTAACTTTATTTTTACACTTTTTTCCCATTTGAGAAGAACTGAGATCCTTTGAAGAAATGGCTGATTTCTGGTCTGAAGAAGGGAAGGGAAGGGGAGAAGGCAAAGGAAGGGGAGGGAAGAGAAGGGGAAGGAAGTGGGGAGGGGAGGAGAAGGGAGGGGATGGGAAGGGGAAGGAAGAGGGGAGCGCCGGGGAACGGACGTGATGACACGCGGCGGCGATAGAATACGGGGAAGCAGAAGTAAGGGGGGAGGGGAGGGGGGGGGGGGGGCGGGGCAG
>CAUYRH010068886.1:0-23448 GCA_963574655.1 Perodicticus potto
AATGTTCTCACATAGTAATGAGAAAGTCTCTTGAATGTTATCACAATTAGGTTGATGAAAATATCTCCGATTGTATCTGAAGCCCGCACACTGTACCACATGATTGAATTATTGTACACAGTGATGATTCAATAAAAAAAAAAAAAAAAAAACCAGGTCCAGACCCCGCCATGAAAAAGAGAATTTATCCTTCTTCACTCAGCCTTCTAATAAGCAGGCATGATCATATTCAGAGTGAAACTGGCATCCAATCTTCTCCCCATGGAATAAGAGCTGCATGCTCTGGCCATGACTTCACCAGAAGAAGCATAGTGTCCCCAGTATTCAATGTACTCCATGAAGCCACACTACAATGAGAGGGGAAAAAATATGCAATGTACCTCACATTAGCACACAAGCCATTGGAAGACATTATGTCTTTCTGTGGTCCACTTGACAATGACAGGTAGCTTGAGCAAATAGGATAATGCAACCAACCAGCATGCTTCATTTCTTTTGAAAAAGTAATAGAATTATTTTAAATCTGCACAGGAAAAATTTCTAATTTACCTGAAAAAAAATAATATTCCCTTGGCACCCTTGCCCTAGATTTCTTGAAAGTAATACTTGCCTATTTTATTTTTTATTTTTTTATTAAATCATAACAGTGTACATTAGTGCAATCATGGGGTACACTACTGGGACCTGATGAAACTAAAAAGCTTCTGCACGGCCAAGAACACCGTAAGTATAGCAAGCAGACAGCCCTCATAATGGGAGAAGATATTTTCAGGTTTTGCCTCCGAGAAAGGTTTAATAACCAGAATCCACAGAGAACTCAAACATATTAGCAAGAAAAGAACAAGTGATCCCATCTTAGGATGGGCAAAGGATTTGAAGAGAAACTTCTTTCTAAAGAAGACAGGCGCACAGCCTTCAGACACATGAAAAAATGCTCACTATCCTTAATCATCAGAGAAATGCAAATCAAAACTACTTTGAGATATCATCTAACTCCAGTAAGACTAGCCCACATAACAAAATACTTGCCTATTTTAAAAATAAAACTGTAGTACCAGGCTAATAAGTCATATAATAATATCTCTCCATATCCCATTCTGCTTCCAGTCTGTATTCTACTGAGGAAATCATACACGGCATCTAGATATTTCTTCCAGATGCCATGTTTGTGCTCCCAATATTTCTTTTATTTTTTGTTTTAGATATTATGGAGAATTTTCTATTGCTAACTCATCAGCATCACTATTACATCTATTTGAGGCCAGAAACTTTTTTTCCTCATAGTTCCTTTCTTTTGTGATCTAAGTTACAACTTCCATAGCATGAAATTTGGAAGGCATAAATGTACCAGGATCTATCATTCTGGGGAAGCAGGGGTGGCCATTTGTGTGTGCAGTCATGAAGTTCACAGAGGCTTTCTGAATGGCTTGAAAAAAGTACCCACTGCTCCAGAAGAGATTCTTACCATCATATTCATCACCTTCCTGCAACTGCTCCCTGAGTTTTGATGGCAGCTTTATCAGGGCTTGCTCTCTCCATCCCAAGGCAGCTGTTCCAAGAATACTGCAACCTTTGAATTCCATATAAACATTTTATGTCTAGGATCCAGAAATCAGTTCATTGTCCTGACCAAACTCTGACTGGTATAGTTGTTGATACTAGAATCATCCAGGGAAATACAGTCTTAAGGATAAGTATCTAGATTCCATTCCCTGATAGGACTAAATTTAAAGATAATAATGTCCAGTGGCAAATGAGAAATCCTATGATATTCAGGGGCTAAAACAGTGAAGTTACCACCTGCAGGCACCCGGAATAAAAACAACTTTGAATAACCTTTGAAAAATCAAATAGCCTCCCCAACAGAGTAGAGTAGTATTGATACCCAATAAAGAGTATATAGACTGAAAGGTTGATTTACTACTTCTGAGTGAGCCAGTAAGTGCAGAGTAGGAAAAGAATGAGATCAGTACTAAAAATTCCCAGGTCAATAAAAAAATAGTACTTTTCTGTAACAACCATGAAAGAATCCTTTATCTACTGTAGCAATAGGGTCAACATTTCTGAAAATCCAAATATGATCCTCAAAGTGGACAAACTGAATTCAGAAATTTACAGAGCCTTTTATGTCTCAACATAAGAGGGCTTTGATTAGAAATAAATAAGATTCTGAAAATTTGTATGGCATTTACAGGTAGATTCTGCTAAAAAAAAAAAAAAAAAATCTGAATATCCAAATCCACCATGCCATCCTTGGTCTTAGGGAACAGCCCTTTCTATCTTGTCTGAGAACATTAGCCTCTTCTTGTCTTAAGAACTTGCATTAAATTCTCCTGAGATAACCAACTTACAGGGATAATAATAATTCTCCTCAAGACACACCTTACTGCTTCTCCTAGCTTCTAGGCTTACAATCAGACTCAAATCCCAGTATGTCCAAGAGGGATGGGAAGAACGTATGAGATAGCTGGAGGTCTCATACACATGGGAAAGATTTTAAAATTACACCAATTTATCTTGGCATAAGCCTGGACAACATGTATGGGAGTGGATTCTAAAGATAACCAACTGGTAGGAAAAAAATAAAAACATCGGATTGGATTGAATTTATTGATCTGGTACATCATCCAGATATTCTTGAGTGGCTCTAATTCTTTTCTTGAAGACAAAAGTGGCATATACTAAACATAATTATAATGCAAGAAATCCAGGTACACCCAGTCTAGAGGAAAGTACCTAACACTTTAAGGTGGATCTAAAGTCTTAGGGAAATAAAATAATGGAGTTATATGCTTGTGTACCAGTGCAGTCATATTTCATTCATTCAAGCTAGAAGATTACAAAAGATACTCCCCTTTGCCAGAGTTTTAAGAAACACGTAGGTGAGAGGAGAAGCAGAATCCAAGAAAAGCCTTCTAGGTAACATCTTTCAGCTAGAAATAAGAATAGAAGACGCTATTATAAAAAGGGGTCTTGAATCTCTTGCTGTTGATGGTACTCCAGTATGGCAGAGCCCAAGTGGTGTGACTTAAAGTGGAGATTCAAGGTGGGGGCATGGTTACCTTAACAAGTAGCAGGACCAAAGCAATAATCAGAATAATTTGTCTCACAAGATTACTGATGGTGTCCCTGGGCCTGAAATACATAAGAAGTCTATTTAAGCTTTACTTTACTTCGACAGGTGAGTAACTGTAAGTCGCAGGAACAGAAATCTGATGTGAATCACTCACTGCAAGAGAATAAAGATTCCTCTGGTAGTTTTCAGACTTTGCCCAATTCACTGCTTCAGCCCGTTACATGGAAGGCTGGCTTCCTTTAAAGAAACCTGATACAAAGCTAAAACTTTACACTGTGCATTTTCTTCTTTGCATTCTCCAATGGGACCTTACTTGGGATCACTTAGCATGGTAGTAAATTAAAAGAAAGGAAAATATTAAAAATTGGGAGATTACTAAACACTGTCTTTTAAGTGACACTAATTCCCAAAGACTCAGACATGATGAAGGTCCCCAAGTCATAGCAGGGCTTATGAAAGCCAGGTGACTGAAGGGGTTTCCCTTTGATCCAGCTAACAATGGGTCTCTTGGGTTCCTAATGTACTGCATGATTATTTTTATCGTTTTGGAAAGTGTAGTTGGAAGGGACATACTTAGCAACTGGCAGATCCCCATGTTGTGTTCCTGACCCATAAAGTGGGGGATACTGTAGGAGGAAAAGCCAACAAGAAGCTTCTAGAATTGCCTCTGCCTGCCAAAACAGTAAATCAGAATCAATACTGCCTTCCTATTAGGCTTGGGAAGATACTGACCACATCTCCATTCAATTACTCTATTTGGCCTCCATAGAAGAGAGATGACTCTTGACGAATGACTATAAATTATTATACATTTGATCAGGTGAAAATCTCAATTGCAGATAATACTCTGTATATGGTTTCTTTGCTGAAGATAATCCTGTCTTTATTAACAGATAGGAAACTATCGGTCTGAGTGCTTTTTTCTGTATATCTATTGATATGTACTACCAGACAAAGACAGCAATACCCATTCACTGTCCTACTTCAGGAATACGTCAAATCTGTAGCCCTAGGTCATAATCTAGTCCAGAGACACCTTTATCACCCCCCATTCCGCAAGATATCATGCTACTTAGTCATGTTGATGATGGCACAAAATGTTTATATGCACACACACCATGGAGTACTATTCATCCATAAAAAGAAATGAATTATTATTTTTTCAACAATTTGGATGGAACTGGAGACCGTTATCCTCAGTATCTCAGGAATGGAAAAACAAACACCTTGTGTACCCTCTAATAACTTGGAACTAATCAATAGGCCCACGTGGGCATGAAGAGAAGTGAAAGTTCCTGGTAATCAAGAAGTGGGGATGGGGAGGTTGTTGGGGATGTATCTAACAGGTACAATGAACACTGGGTGACAAGGATTGGCCCACCGATATCCGTCACTTAAGCATTATACAAACAATCCCTGTAACAAAAAAATTCGCATCCCCTTAATATTTTGAAATTTAAAAAATTATTTCGGTAAACTGGCAACTCAGTGAAACTTATGGAGCTTCAGAGTTCTGAAGCATGTTGAGATATGTCCTCCAAAATGAAGGGCAGATTGTTGCATCTGGTATTTTCTACCACTAATAATTAGCAAACCTGTTTGAATTCTAGAGGCAACAAATAATCTGGTTTGAGTATGAATCAAATGATTTTCCAACTTCTCCACTGAGACTCCAGTTTATAATGTGTGAGTGGTGTCTAGAGTAAGATAAATCCCTGTGATCAGTCCAGATCACTCTGCAAGCTGCTGGACCACTTCCTTACACCATATGACCTAGCAGATGAATGAGACTTGTGGTGCACATAGCAGATAGGGATGCTGTCCCATTGTCTTTCATAAATTAGGTAACTGTCTTTCAATTCCTTCATTCTCTTTGTAGTGAACTTTTCAGAGGGGGAAAAAATACATGTATTCAATCTGTCCGGTTTAAGCATAATAGGAAAAGCCAACAGGAAGCCTGTAGAATTGCCTCTGCCTGCCAAAATAGTAAATCAGAATTAATACTGCCTTCCTGTTAGCATTGGGAAGATGCTGACCACATCATCCCCATTCGCTTACCCTATTTGGCCTCCGTAGAAGAGGGATGGCCAGATAAATATAAAAATTCATTTATAATTATTTCTATAATATAACCATCTATAATCCAATTCAATTTCAATGAATGGACTCACCAGTGCTCGTTCTGTGACCTACGCTGTAACTACGACAAGAACTATACTTCTACCTTTTCTAAGTGGCACTCTACTAATACTAATTCAATCCTAATTTGGGGGACCTTGCCAAATAGAAATTTGGCTTCAGAAGACTAAATACAAGACCTGCTATTACTTTATCATAGGATTCTGCAGAAAAATCATTGGAACTCTCTGTGAATCTCACTTTTCTTTTATTTAAAGAGTAGGTGATAGTACTTATTTTTTATGAAGATGATATGAGAATTAATATAAGATAATCCATATGAAACATCATGTGCATACTAGTCCCTCAACAAGTAGAATTTATGGGTTCTTGAAATAAATAGGAAATGGCCAACACCATTGGGGGACACAAAGGAAAGTTCTCTGTGTTGGCTAACTATGCCTCCTGGGAACCACCTGATAAAGAGTCAAGATGTGGAAAGCACTCATGAGGATGGTTTGTCCTTTGGATGCAAACATCAGCAGCGACAAAGACCCACCAGTAATCTCTGCTCTTGAATAATATGAAATGGAACATAGGACTTCACCCTTCTCAACCTTACAGTGAACAATGGTGTATAAGCAAAAGAGAGAAGTGCATTAAAATTAGAAAGAATTGGTCAGTAAATGGAAAATTAATATTCTAAAATAAAGATTTAAATATCTACAGAAAATGCTCACTGTACCAAGAAAGACAGAACATCACTGCCAAAAGAAGTCATGGAAAAGAAAATAGTTACAGAAGAAATTGCAAAAAAAAGGCTTGTGAATGTATTTTTAACGAATTTAAATATTTTTTAAATTTGAAAAATGAAACAGGACTCATCCATTAAAATCTATTGTTAGAAAAAAAAAACAGCTGCTGACAATTTGATAAATTATTCATCCAAGCTTTTCAATAATCTAAAACAACTTCTCCCACATATGTTGACAGTGGAAGGACTATCTATAAAAATGATAAAACAGAATAATTTAAGGATACTTCCAAAATGATTAGAAAGCCCATTTGTCTCTAAAGTCCCATTTGCTCTTGATTTTAAACTAAAACTACTGGGAATTTCTGACAAAGATTTGATACAACTTTAAAAAACTTCTTTATACACAAAAATACTAGCAGCAAAGAATTTAACATATATTACAACAGTCTTTTGTAACAGAAATAGAAAATTTGGAAGAAACAACAGAATGTGATTATGATATGGCCTTACATAAGTTTTTAGCAAAAAGATGAAGCAGAGATTTGATGGGCACTGGGACACAGCCCAGATCTACTAGAAGAGCAGGAAGTCCTGTGAGCCCCTTCAGGGTTTCTCCACTGCAGAGAGCAACAGGTGAGCCCACACTCAATGACTGAGTAATGGAAGAGGGTATGAAGGCCATTTCCACCCAACATTTCAGCAACTTGGACCAGCTTTTTTGGCTTCAAAGCTCTTGGTGGGGTTGGCTGAGGTTACCACTGGTTATATAACACAATTCAACAATCCCTGGGCCAATTCCACTTCCTCTTCTTACCTTTCAATGGGTCTCAAATAACCACCCTGTGTGTTAAACTTCATCTCATAATCTGCTTTGCAAGCAAACAATTTGAAGCAAGGAGCAAATGGTAGAAGTTAAATTATAATTTTTTCATCATTTGGTTATCATTCATTGATTCATCAAGCATTGACCGAGTGCCAATTATAGTGTAAATTAAATTGCGATATTTTGCAGGAAAGAGAGTCTCTCTTGAACACAGGCAATGGTACCCATCCTTATTTATATCCTAAGATAACACTGGGGCATTTGTGTGAGGAGAAGATACACCATCCTCCAATTCATGTGAACAATAAATCCTAAAAGCCACAATGCTTAGTATAAAAAGTCTCTCCTATTCATCAGAAAATGGACATTTTAATACCAATAGAATTTCAAATAAGTTTTGCACTGGTGAAGCCTAAAATCAGTGGTTAAATGAAGTGTCACTATATCAAAAAAATATTTCTGCCTCTGCCCAAGAAGGGAATGATTTTGGCTCCTGAAGTCTTTATGAAATCCTTTTGTGGTCAGCTTATATGGGCATAGTTTTGCTCTTTTGTGTGTTTTAATTGTATGCTGCCCTTCTTGGCTGGAAGCAGTAGGTAAGTATGTAACCTTTTGAAATTTGTTCAAGGATACTTAGCATGCAAAAATTGACTGCCTGATCAGTATGCAAAAATAGAGCTTGCAGCATAGTGGAAGGCATGAAACCAATGTTCCTGAAAGAACATGTGGTGAGAATAAGATGGAGTCGGGCAGGCTAGGGCAGAAATGACACAGCAGAGCTGGTCAGTGTAGGTCCTGCCTGGCCTTCACCTCCTGTGCCCATTCTTTTGTAAATGTAGCTCCCACTCTAAATAGGCCTCTCTAGAGTAGTTTTGGTAAATTGATTTAGGAGATTAACTTTTTAATTGGAATATTGTTAATAGGTCACTAAGTTATGCTGATTATTATTTGAAAGAGTGGTTAGTATGCTCTTTGCTTTGAACTTTTGTGTATAAAACTATAATTTTGGAAATGGAAGGATAGAACAGGATAGAACCATCTACTCTCACCATTCTTCAGAATCCCAGCCATGTGACCAAGTTTGGTGGACCTATCCCCATCTCTGTATATTGGCTGACAGTTAGAGGTGGCCAGACCCTCTTCATCCGGTAACATTCCAAGCCTTCATTCTTAAGGAATACAGTTAAGAAAGTACGACAGTGCAAATCAGAGAGACCCCAACTAACACAAGGGAGCAAGGAGAAATCCTGGCTCCTAACAAATAGAGTTATTTTGAGGTAAAAGGCTGAGAGAAGTTCTAAGCTACTGATCCCAGCTAGAGGAAAGAACTGGGAATATTCTAGGACAGCTAGTTTCTGGGTAGCAAGTCATTCATGCTAGAAGGTCCCCTGCCCTTGCTGCCTGCTTCTAAAAACAGAGTCTGAACACACAAGGTGAAGGTCAGTATACACAGAACTGAGTGAATGGAGACTAGAAAAGTGAGGGAATGAAGCCCAGAATGAAAGCTAGAAAAGTGAGTCAGAATTGAAAGGATCTGAGACCACATCAGCCCCATCTGATGAAGAAGGGCCAATGCAAAAGCATGGCAGGGATGGATGGACCACACCCAGGGTGCTGGCAGTGGGCAGGAAGGCTCATGCAACCAACACCACGCTCCTCCTCGGAATGCAATCTAACGTGGAGGAGGAAGCCCAGGTGGGAAATAGTGAACTGGGTACATATAGAACTTAAGCAGAGCTCAGATTTAGAAACAATCTAAAAGTCTACCAACTGTTGAATGGACAAATGATGTGTAATATATCTAAACGATGGAATACTATTGAGTAATACAAAGCCAAAAACTACTGACTCACACTACAACATGGATAAACCTCAAAAACATCATGTGAAGTAAAAGAAGCCCAACACGTAAGACCACACAGTGCATGATCTATTTATATGAAATGTCTAGGAAAACTAAATCTGGACAGACAGAAAGTAAGTGACTACCCAGGGCTGAGAATGAGAAGCACGACTGACAACAAATGGGATGTAAAGGCTTCAAGGGATGACGGCAATGTTCTAAAATTGAAGTGGCTATTGCATAATTACTAAATTTGTCATTTTACTAAATTCAAAATTTACTAAAATTTATTGAATTGTACACTTTAAAAATTGAGAATTGCATGGTATATAAATTTATACCTCAATAAATCTATTAAAAAATAAAAGATATTTGACATGATTTTTTCTTTGATACGAGGTAGTAGGTCAGACAAGTTACAAATGATTCCTTAGTTCCTTCACCCTCGCCCTCAAAATCATGACAGGAAAAACTTGTCTTTCAAGGAATGATCCGACGCAATCATGGCCTCGGACATCTAACAAGAAAAATAGCAAGAATTACAAACTAAATATGAAAAGTCCTTTTACCTCAAAGTTGAGTATGTAATTTATGGGCAATTAATTCTCAATTAGCAGAAAAAACAGGCTTACCATAGTCCTAAATGTAAGAAGCGTCATGCTGTCTTCCCAGATTAGTTCTTGGACGGAGACTATTATTTGTTCATTAATTTTGACTGTCATTTCTGTTAGCATCTCTTTTAAGACCTATCAATACAAATAATCTGTCCTCTCTGTGAGGAGGTTCTAAAAGAGAAAATTAAACCTGAAGTATTAGTTCATCATGCCGGTAATTATTCAAGACTGCCTGTGTGCCCATGATTTTAAATCCAATGATAACTCCAAGAAGAAAGAGCATCCCTCTACATCTGATTATCAGACATTTTGTTACTAGATTTCTACAACTTAAGGGCTTAAATAACATAAGGAGCATGAGGATACATTTTAAAATCAAAAAAGAAGTGTTAATGTTACTTAGAATGTTGTTTTATGTGATGCATTATTTCCCTCTTTCTCTCATAAATCATATTTGATTAGTTTTGCTAATTGCTCAAAAATATTTATTGAACTTCTACTACATGTGAGGTGCTATCATTTTCTATTAAACACATAACATGGTATCATTTCTAACTTCAAGGAGTGTTCAATTTAATGATTTCATTTTTAACCCAGATTTTCCTGTAAGATGCATGTGTGATAGATCAATATAAAATGCATTTTCATTGGAAAGTCAAGTGATGTTTCATGTTAAAATATGTTGGTGAAAATTTCAAGATTATGTGTTTGTGTGTATTTGCATGGGTATTTCTCTTAAGAAGGTATTTAGACTTTATGTATCGTTAATAATATCTAACGTCTGTATCATCTTCTTTATGGTACTTCACAGGTCTTGTTTTGCACAAAGCCTTATTATTTAGCTGTAGTTATAAGGTGAAGAAACTGAGGCCTAAAGAGTTAGACTAAATCCCTGCCCTCATCTGTTCATTGTCTTGTTCTCCTCACTGTTACATACATTCTTCTCCGCCATTGTCATTCTCTGTTGATGACATGGAAAATTTAAGCAATTTCTTAATCCATCAGGAAAGAATGTTGACAGATTTCACTACTGCATCCTTATGACTTTTAGCATCTGTCCTCATGAACTCACCATCTTTCCTGTCATTAATGATGGACTATCCACGCTCCAACACTGAGCATATCCTTGCAAATGTGCCCTTGATTCCATCCCAACTTGCCACCCCAAGGGCGCTGTTTCAGGAATTGTTCATCACTTTCTTCTATCATCCATGTTTTTCCTCTCTGTTAGATCATTCCTATTAATTTACAAACATGATACCCTTACTCCCATCATTAAAAAAGAAATCTTTCCTCTTGGCTTCTCCTAACTATGACCCCATTTCTCTGCTCTCTACTTCAGCAAAACTCCCAGAAATATAGTACATAATGAAGTTTTAACTTCTTATACCATTTTCTTTTCACACTGACCCCCCAAAAAACTTTTGTCCTCACCACTCTACTAAAATCCCTTTGGTCAAAGTCACCACTGACTTTATTTTGCTAAAGGTATCAATTCATTCTTGGTCCACATCCCACTTGCTCTTTTACATTCTACACAATTGGTAAACAGTTCTGCCTTTGAAGCACATTTTTTACGGGGGTATCGGGATTTTTTTTAGATATTCTCTAACCTCACTGATTGTATCTTCTGTATCTGCTTTGCTCCCCAGACCTTTTCTAGAGTGTCCCAGGACTTTGGACACCATTTATGCTTACTCTTTGGTGAATCTGCTGGTTATTTAGTTACTGGGTCTCACTTTCAAACTACCCACCCTTTTATATTCTGCTTTGCTCAGCTGGAAATGTTATGTGCATTAGTCCCTGTCTACTCCAGTTAGGTTCTGCCAAACAGGGGCACAAAAGGCAAACTGGACGACTCAGGACGGAAGATGAGATTTGAACCACACAATGGCTCATCATACTGGAAGACACAGCTGATTCCAATAGTGGCAGATTTTCAAACTTTCTCTGGGGAGAATCAGTCTCATTATGCCCTCTCAGGCAAACGGTACTGTTTTCTAGAGATTTGAGTTCCAAACCCATAGACCCATCTTCCAAGCCCTTAAGTTTTTTTAATCCCAAACTCTTCATTTTGTTTCCCCAGCCAATGTGTGATAATTGCTTTTGGAATTTACAACATCTTAAAACACTAAGATAAAACCTTAGTGTCTTATCATCTTGTTGTCCTTTGGGTTCTGTAATAATGGGTTAGCATCTTTTAAAGTGCATCCTTTAAAAGATATAAGATATCTTTATGGTGCATCTTAGAAGGATACAAGTGAAAATTACTAAATGCAGAATATAAATGTCTTCATATAGTGATTAGAAGGCCATGAAGGCTATGTTAAATAGGTCAATGAAAATATTTCATATTGTATATGAAGTCAGCACGTTGTGCCCCATGATTGCACCAATGTACACAATTATGATTTAATAAAAAAAAGATATAAGGATATCAAATATTAAGATAATTGATATGTTTTCTGGTTCCTTTAGACATTGACCAATATAATGACTTTATCTAGTAAAGGAGGTTGAAACACCACCTTCATGCTGATCACGCCCAGATTTTTTCTGCTAAACTCATCCTTGTCCTAGGTTGGATGAGGAGGAATTGCTGTTTTTGTAGTTGTACATGATTGGGTATCAGCAATTGCATGTGGTTCAGCACTAACATAAAACTAACAAGCATCTCATATTTCACAGGCTGAAAACAAAACTCTCCATCAACTACTTCAAGGCACCCATCTTGGTTTGATGACATCTTCGCACCTTTTAGTTGCTCAGGACAAAAACCTTGGAGTTGTCCCTGCCGCTTCTCTTTGCCCACCCTGTATTCAAAGTATAAGCAGATACTATTGGCTCTACTTTCAAAATATGTGCAAAATTTCATCATTTATGACACTTTCATCACCATCCTGTGTAGGATAGAGCATAGGAAGTACTAGGCACCAGGAACAGAATAATCTGGGGAAAAGCCAAGTATCACACTGCTGGCCATCAGCACTGAAAACAGTACTCGCTAGACACAGGGCATTGCTCCAGACCTAAGTCATATATTAACAGTGATAAGATTCAAGCGAGACAGAAATGCAGTAAACAGAATGTGTTAAGAGTTCAATCATGCACCTTTACTCTCTCTTTGAACCTTTTCCTGTGCTGTATTTTCTCATGCCTGAAACTTTAATAAAAGCCAGTGAGGAACGTTGGAGGGGGCTGCACCCTTGTTTCTCCTTGTGATGTACTTGCTGGTGTCAGCCTCCCAGGTTCCTTAGTTCAATGCAGACTGACTGAGTAGGTGTTATTCATTTTGTATCAAGTCGCACTGACAATCCTGGACTGAGTCACGACCAACTTTCATCCATTTTATGGTGGTACATCCTAACTAGTCTTTCTACTTCTACCCTTACAGTTATTCTCATCAAATCACTCAGAAGAACTGCTTTAAATAATTGAGTCATATGATGTCACTGCCCTGCTAAAAGCCAGACAGTGGCTGCCCACTATAGTTAGCATAAAAGCTGCACCATCTGGCATGCTAACATGCCACACAGTCGTTATGTTGGGAAGGGAATGTTCTTCCCTGAAATATCTACCTGGATAGATAGATAATCTCTTTCAATTATTTCAAGTCTTTATTAAATATCACGTGTCCTGAACTGAATTATTGTCCCTCTAAATTCATATGCTGCAGCCTTAACTCCCAGTATTACAGAATCTGATGGCATTTGGAAATACGAATTTTAAAGAGGCAACTAAGTAAAAATGAAGTCATCAAGAGGTCTTAATCCAATATGACTAAGCTTATAAAAAGGAGAAAATTTGAGACAGACACAAATAGATGTGAAAAGAATGTGAAAGAATGTGAAAATGGCCATGTATATAAGCCAAGAAGAGAGGGCTAGAACAGACCCTTATCTCAGCCCTCAGAAGGAACCCCACATGCTGACATTTGATTTAGGAATCCAGCCCACAGAGCTGTGAGGCAATAAGTACATACATGTTGTTTAAGCAGGAGTTTGTGGTAATGCATTACCCTAGCTTGGCAAGCCATACACCCTCACGAGAGTGGACTGAGTCCCTAATCCAGCTAGTCCTTGGGATTGGAGAACATACTGAGGAAAGATTGTGTGAAACACAGGGAGGAAAAGGCCAGATACAAATGAATCTGAGAGACCTCAGGAGAAATCAACCTTGCTGACAGCTTGATCTTGGATATCTCAACTCCAGAACTATGAGAAGCTAAACATATGTTGTTTAAGCCATTGAATCTATGGTACTTGCAAGGGCAGCCATAGCAAGAAAATACAATCCCCTTCTCAATGAGAACAACTCTAACCACTCTAATTAAGATCGCCATCACTCACACCTCAGTACATCCATCCACTAGTTCACTTTCATTTCTCTTTTTTAGAACCAGTGTCTTCAAACCTACTATGTATTTGTTTTACTCAAGGAATATAAGACTGCAAAATATATAAAACCAAAAGTTGTTAAGAGCCAAACATAATAAAAATTATCTGTATTCATTTTTCTGAATTCAAACAATTCAAAGCTGTGTTTCTGGTCAGAGGGCAGCTTTTCTCGACATGGTGATTCAGTGAATAGTCTTTTTCATCCTGTCAATCCAGCATCTCAAGGACCCTGTGATGCATCTAGTCAAAAGACAGATATCACCCTTGGCCAAGAAATGGCACCTACCACTTGAAACCACGTTGGCAAGAATTTAGTCACAGAGCACCATAGCCTCAAGAAAACTTGGGAAGCAGAGCCTAGCTGTGTTCCCAGGATATACAGGGACAGGATGGATTGAATCTTTGCCACAATAGTTTCCTGATTTCTTATGTTTATTGTTTAATATTTGTCTCCCCCCATTAAAGCAATGTCCACCAGTACAGGAGATTTTGCAGACTTTGTTTATTGATTTATTCCATGAACCTGGACTAGTTCCTGGTACAAAGTAGTCACTCAAAAATATTTGTCTAATAAATGAATGAAAACCACATGTTGTATGGGATAGAAAAAAATGGGAAAGGATTATCCACACATTTTGAAAATTTTTCCCCTTTTGCGGAGCACAAGAATTTCCCATGAATACACAACGAAAGGTGAAAAATATAAGTTGAATGGTGTTAATGGAACACGCTGTGTCTACAAGCAGGGAGAGAATTCATAGCCAAGTGAAGACCCAGGTTTGATTTAGATCAGAAAAAGGGTATTGGATTTAAATTAGCTGAAAAATATGTGACATTCTGTGATTTATAATTGCCTTGAGGGACTCCAGAACTCTTAAGAGGTATTTCATAAGTTCTTAAAATAATAAAGTATTTCTATAAAAAATTATGAAAAAACATCTCTTTTTGAGTGATGGTTATATAAGAAATTATTAAATGATTTATATGTATTGCATCATTTAATTCTTAAAACAGTATTACTAAATTAGTATGTTTATACCCTTTTCACCTAGGAATTTATGAAAAATAGGACTTTTAATTTAATAGTGAGATTCTATAATTTTCCCCATGAAGATTTCTAAAAAATTTATTGCTGGCTGCTTTGCTGCTTTTGTTGCTATTATAGAGCATATCTTCTTATACATTATAAAATATATCTTTTTACACTTTAGGTACATTTTAACTTGACTATATAACTGAAGGGCATGTAAGTGAGATATATATGGGTATGTATGTGTGTGTACATATACATACAAATGATTTCATATTTTCCTCTTTATATGTCAACACTTCAGGCTGTACTCAAGACATTATTTCAAGCCTACCTTACCAAGAGAACATTGACTTTGTTCAGGTAGAGAAAGGCCATGTAGTGGGTGGGCTGAACTGCTCCCTAGATGCAAGGGTGAATTTTTATTAGTCTGAACAAACCACAGTAATTCTATAATCATTCTCAAGGATTGGTTTAAATGTGAATTAATGACATAACCTGGCCAAAGAGACATAAAATGTATTCTGCTTGGGGGGTTCCAGGAAAAAAAACTGCAGGAACTCACTTATTTTTTGACTTTGGGTGTTTTAAGTATTTCCTACTACCATCTTGCAACTATCCTGGAGAACATCCACATACTGAGCATTGCAGAACGGAAAGATAAATGGAATATGGGTGCCTGATGACATAGTTGTGCTCCTCAGTTACCCATAAAACCATCCCAACTTTGGGTTTCTTGTTTTGTAAAATTTAAAACATGCAATTTTTCATTATCCTGTGTGTCTTATTTGAACAAAAAGTATCTTAACATGAAGTGACTTACCCATGTAGGTTTCTTGCAGGGCAGAACACACACACCTTACCCACTACTCACATGTTCTTTATCTTATAAAACCTAAGATTCAGGTTGGTTGAGTTCATTTAGACATTTGTGTCTAGATTCAGTAGTTAAATTGCTCTGTAATTACACTTCTAATACTGTCAATGTCCAAAGTCATAATAGCATCATAAAATGAGATGAGAAAATCTCCACTTTCTTTATTCTTTTGGAGAATGTTTATCAAATTTGAATTACTTATTCCTTGAACATCTGCTGTAACTTGACTTGCAATCTGGAGCTAGTGTTCTTTTTGTTTAGCTGTATTAGTTTATGTATATGTTTGTGTGTATGCATTTTATAAGAGGAGAGATAGGTGCTGGTTGGACTACCGATTTGATTTTTCAAGGCTTGTAGACTATTAGCTCCTCCTAAATCATTTGTAGTAACATATATAAATATATACATTTTAAATAAAATTAATGATGTCCTCCCAATTCAAAACATGTTGGCATAGAATTCTTTAGTACACCCTCAAAATATTAAAATGTTGCCACATTGCCACTTGTTATGCCCTGTACTTTCCTGATTTTCTTCTTTATTTTTCCTAGATCAGTCTTATCAGACAATGGATACTTTACCCATATGGAGAATGTGGACCCATATTAAATTTTTATAGAATAAATATATATACCATGTTTGCAATTATTAATAATACATATTATTATAGTGTTATATAATATAGTTATAAGAATCAGAGATTCTGGAACCAAAGAATATAATGAATGAATTGAGTAATTGAATAGAGAGATTCAATAGTAGACTTGAAGCTTGAACTTTGTTGATCACCTTGAGCTTTATTGATCATCTCTTAGTTTCTCTACTTCTATTTCATTATTATTATTTTTATTGTAATTATTGCTCCTTGTTTTTTTCCCATAATTTTGCACTGTTATTTTTCAACCCTGGATTCTTAGATTGTTAACTTTTAATGTTCTTTCTCTAATACATAGAGTAAAGAAAATAAATTTCTTTCCGTGTAGCACTTTGGCTACATAACACTCAATTTGGTGTGTACTGCATTCATTTCTACTTATTTTCCAATTTCCATTATGATATCTACATTTACCAAACAATCATTTAGAAATTTGATTTGTTGTTGAGGTGGTTAATATTAGAGTGAGTCAGAAAATTACAACCATGATTTGGACTCAGGGCTTCTGGCCCAAGGACAATATCCATAACCACCAGACTACATGTTCTCTCCATTATCCTGGCTTTGCTTTACTCTTCACCTGTGCATCTTGGGCTCTCTCTTTCCTTGCCTTGAAATAAAATTCACACACATTTTTGTTATAACTTATCCATAACTTTTAAATATGTGTTGTAGGAGATAGTTGTATGTTAACTCAATCACTATGTGGTAGAAAGTAGAATTTTTTTTCCAATTTATATATTTTATATATTTTTTTCTTTGGCTAGAAATACACTTATTACTATTTCAGATGGTCAAATATTGTTAACATTCTTTAATGACTTGGATAGAGTCAGTGGAAATCTAGTGGGAGATTTGAAGACAATTATCCTACTTTTTATTGAGTTCCCTGGAACCTAGCTTTGTGTGATATATATATCTGCTTGGCCAGTGTGGTTGAAATTATGAAAAGAAGAGTGGCCCATTTCTATTAATCCTGGCATTGGGTCCATTCGCCCATAGCCTCCAGTTCAAGTTCAACCTACCCCAGACTCCAGTGCCAGGCCTCAGTGACCATGAGCCCCAGAATCAGGAATATTCAGAATCTCTGATCTGGGTGACTGGTGAGGGGCTTTCCTTGCCAAAACAAGACTATTAAGACTGAAAAAAAGTGACTGTTTCTTCAAGTTTCAAGACACCAATGCAAGGGAAAAGGATTACAAACAATCAAGGAAACATAACACCACCAAAAAAAATAATGCTCCAGTAACTAACCCTAAATAAATAAAGATCTACAATTCAAAATAATTCCTTTGAGGAAGTTCTGTAAGCTACAAGAGACAACAGGTAAACCTCTAAACAAAATCAGGATTAAAAAAATGAACAAAATTAGAAATTCAAGAGGTGAATTTCATAAAAAAGAATAAAACAGGCCAGGCACAGTGGCTCATGCCTATTATCCTTGCACTCTGGGAGGCCAAGACAAGGGGATCCCTTCAGCTCAGGAGTTTGAGACCTGTCTGTGCAAGAGTGAGACCCCATCTCTATTAAAAATAGAAACACTATCCATTGTGGTGGACATCTGTAGTCCCAGCTACTCAAGAGGTTGAGGCAGGAGGAACTCTTGAGCCTAGGAGTTTGAAGTTGCTAAACTAGGATGATGCTATGACACTCTACTCAGTGTGATGGAGTGAGACTTTGTGTTAAAGAAAAAAAAAGAAAGAAAGAAAAGAAAAAAAATAATAAAACAAATCCTGGACAGGAAGAACAAATTCATGACTGAATTAAATGATTCATTAGAGAGGTTCAACAGCAGATTTGGTCAAGCAGAATAAATAAATCCATAAATTGGAAGATAGGTCATTTAAAATTATCCAGTCGTATGAACAAAAAGAAAACAGAAAGGTGTTAAGTAAAGGAAGCTTACAGAAATTATGAAACACCATCAAATGAACCAATTACAAATTATGAAATCTTCAGGAAAATATTAGAAAGCTTATTTAAATAAATAATGAATGGAAACTTTACAATTCTAACAAGAGAATTGGATATCCAGACTTACAAAGATGAGAAAATTCTAATTTATTGAAATTAAATAAATCTTCACCAAGACACATTATAATTAAATTATTAAAAGACAAAGAGAGACGTTTGAAAGCAGCAAGAAAAAAAACAACTTTCTATGTATAAGGGAACCTTTATAAGACTATCAGCAAATTTGTCAGTGAAATATTACAGGCCAAGAAAGAGTGAAAGTGCCAAAAAATAAATAAATAAATAAATAAAACACCTCCAACAAGGTACTATCCTGGCCAAAACTGTACACTAATGGAGTTATTCAAGTCGAAACTAAAGAATGCTACCCAGAAACACAAAAGGATATGATACTAATATGTTATTCATAATAGCCCAGGTGTGACAGTACCTAAATGTCTGTCAATGGATGAATGGATTTTAAAAAATGTGGTGCTTATATAACATATGTACCTTTATTAATAATATATACTAATATAATGTTATAGTTAAATAATATAATTATAATATATACTATATACAGCATGCATGGGATATATAATACAGAATATATAATTATGTTATCCGTATAATATATATGTGAAAATATATAAATATATAACATAACATGTAAAATATGAATATCTAAAAATATATTATATAATATATTTATATAATAATATGTGAAATATATAAATATATAATATATGA
This sequence comes from Perodicticus potto, assembly GCA_963574655.1. Classification (NCBI taxonomy): domain Eukaryota; kingdom Metazoa; phylum Chordata; class Mammalia; order Primates; family Lorisidae; genus Perodicticus; species Perodicticus potto. The sequence continues at coordinate 18,894 of CAUYRH010068886.1, forward strand.
TATTCAAACTTAAAAAAGAAGGCAGTCCTGCCATTTGCAGCAACCCGGATGAAGTAGAGTACATTATATTAAGTGAAATAAGCAAGATACAGACGGACAAACACTTCATCATTCTACTTATGCAATGAATCTAAAATAGTCAGATTCAAGCTGGAATGGTGGTTTCCAAAAGCTGGAGTGGGGAGATGGAAATGGGGAGATATCTGTCAGTTACAAAGAAGAATAAGTTCTAGAGATCTACTGTAAATCATAGAGTCTATAGTTAACAACACTGTATTGCAGACTTAAAAGAGACTAGATCTTATGCTATGTCCTTATCACACACAACAAAATAAGCAACTAAGGCACACGAGGAACCTTTTGGAGGTGATGGATAAGTTTATAGCATAGATTGTGGTGATGGCATTACAGATACTTACTTGTCTTCAAATTCATTATGTTGTATACATTAATTACCAAGTCAGACACTTTAGTTTGTGAACTCATCCTAGAAAAAGTGCTACATACCTCATTGCTGATTATCAGAATGGCCACCAGATGGCCAAGGGAAGTACTTCAAAGGTGACTGTAGTGATATGCAGTAATGGGGATGTAACACGTTTTCTGGGATGAGTTCACAAACTTTATTGTTCCAACTCATGTATTGATATGCAGCTTTTTGTATATCAACCATACCTAATAAATAGTATATCTTAGAAAGAAAAAGAGGATGCCCCATGTAAGTGTAGGTAGGCCCAATGCCAACTATGAAGGTCAAATAGAATGTAATGAACCTACTAACTTTTAAAAAGCATCCATAAAATTGATTTCAGATAAACATTCTTTGCAACCAGGAAATTAAAAACATCTCCCCAGACCATATCATTTCCTTTCAGAATTCCTCTAAGCAGGCACTTTTGAGGACTTTACTTTTCCCACTATTTCTGGAGAATCTAAAGCCTGCTTCTGAGGCCAATCCTGATGAAAAGTCCAGGGTGCCATTTAAAATACAGCTCAATGTACAGGAAGTATCACCCTGATGTAGGGTTTTCTTTATGAAACAGAATATTCTTCACAAATATGTCCTGAAACAGGCAGCATATTTCTAAAGCAAAATTATAGCTCCCTTTGGGTTTTATTCCTTCTTCAAGTAAGATCAAATTTAGAGTAGGGTTTGGAAAATGTTATATTCTTCTATCCCAGTTCTATGCCACGTCTTCACATAAATAGTTTTAAATGACACTGTTGGTGGCCACACAGACAGAAACTAGAATTCGGGGGATATAATTTTTCTCTTAAAATTTTCTTTTAAATTTTTAATATTAAGATGATACATTCTTCAGCTACAAAGAGAATTATATAATTTTAGAAAAAGTAAAATAATGGCTTAAAGTCATATTCAATATGGCAAAACCCCATTTATCTGGCCTATAATCATTAAAGAATTTGATTAATACACAGTTATTAGCATTGTGTTTCTTCTTTCCTATACTTCAGGAATAATTTTATTAAGTGACTTTAAGATACAAAATGTGGAGGGACAATATTCAAACTTTATAGGAAAACATATTTTCTTTGAGAGCTTAACATATAAATAATGGATATGCTAATTGTAAATCATTCTTACCTAATCATTTAAGTGTCTTCTTTTAGAACTATGGTAGTCTGAATATGATTTAGCATCTAGAAGCAAATAATTAGAAATTCTTTGAAATACATTATCATGTAAATGTCTTATAAATTTAAACTGATCACAACTTTGTGAGCTTTCATTAATTGGCATTGCTACATAACTGTGGCTTGATTTCTTTAAGACATGACTTGTCACTAATTTCTTGTAATCAGGAATTCATTGAGGAGAAGTTGAAGGGAATTTGCTCCCTTGCTCATTTGCTTCCTCTAGTCTCTTGCAGAATCTACTTAGTACAGAGTTCAAAATCAATATCTAATTAGATCTAGTGAAGCTAGCGAAATAGAAAACACATCATTTCTGTCTTTCTACATCAGAATGACTCTAAATACTCTATAACAAAATAAGCCATCATCTTCCCCATTACTTTAAATGTCTGTTCTCTGAAAAATCAATATATATTACTAAAGACTTTATACTCATTTGTGTTTAATTACCTCTGGAATGTGTAAATAGTCTTAAAACAAGATCTAAAACTTTGCTCTTCGTGTGTCTGCTGAGTCTAATGCTCCTTTTTTCGGTCAAGGAGCTTTGGATTTTCATAGAATCTCATATTAAGAACAGTTTTAGACTATGAACGATTTGCAGCCTCCACAAAGAATTGTACAAACCACAGATCTGCTGGGATTGGGGAATGATATTCTATGATATAAAAAAATAACAATGCTTTTCATGGTGGTATAGTATTTGGACACATGGCTCATGCCAGGTGGTGCAGAATAAATAAAGCATCATTAGTGACAAGAGAAAGATTATTGTAACTAAAACTTTGCACTATCTAAAATTACTATATCCCAGCCTCACAGTTTAGGCCATTCGGTAATATTACTAATGTCCATATTTCAGTCACAATGTATAATAATATTTTCCTGTCATCAGCTACTCTTTTAGGAATCAGAGAAGCAGCAGTCAGTGAATTCATTTATTGGTCTGCTTAGCTGAATCATTAGGAAGCCATTTATAAGAGAAAATGGAAAGAAAACCTCTGTCTCTGACATCAAAGCGTCTTCAGGAGGCTCGCTTTGTGTTCCCATCATCTGCTTGACCATTTTACCCATTTAAAATTTTCAGGCCAAGCCTGATGGCTCATGCCTATAATCCCAGCACTTTGGGAGGCCTAGGCAGGAGAATCACTTGAGACTAGGATTTCGAGAGCAGGTTGGGCAAAATAGCGAGACCTTGTGTCTATCAAAAAATTTAAAAATTAGCTAAGTGTGGTGACACACACTTGTAGTCATACTTATATGGGCTGCAGTGAACAGTGGTCATGCCACTACATGCCAGCCTAGGTGACCTTCAAATAAATAAAGAAAGAAATTTACTAAGTATATATATTACTATATATATATATATATATATATATATATATATATGAAGTGACTGTACCATTATCTTAGTAAATTTCTCCCCTTTTGAAATATCCTCCTTTGTTCCTCCTCTGATATTGGGTCTACAGTCTCTAACTATGTCAGTCACTCTCCAGTGTTCTGCAGCCTTCATCAATGGTGTTACAACATGAGAAACATCCAACTTGACCTACTCATCCGGTACAGTGGATGCTTCAGTTTTCTGGATAAAGTACACACCAATGTGCAGGGTGGGCTGATCTCATATGCCATTTTCAGTGTGACAATAGTCACGGGTAGATTAAGTTATTTAACTGTGAGAAAAGGAGGCACAAGAAAATGAAAACTCTCTTTGGTTCCATACGGTAATTTCTTGTGAAAATAACACAAAGAAATTAGTACATTTTGGATTTAGTACATTCATGGAATAGGCATGAAAATCAACCCTATATTATAAAATGAACTATTATTCCCACCAAATGAGGTAGTTGAAAGGAAAACTGTTTGCTTTAGTGAATGAGTCAAAACTGCACTAGAGGTAAAAAGGGGGTAAAAAATCCACAACAAGGCATATAAGTACATAATTTCTTTCCCCAGGCAACAAATTGATTTGAGAAGACTTGGTGTTTAGAATCATAAAAATGAAGGTAAAAGTAAAGAAGAAATTATACAAAGCAGCATAAAAGAAGAGACATGTAAGTAAATCAGACCAGTTGGTTAACTGGGGAGATTGAGGGAGAAAGAAAGGGCTGCCCTGTCCTGCCTCCTGCCACAGGGACAGCCCTCAAGGTCAAGGATGTGAACAATTTTGAGCAGCAGGCAGCACAGGACTTAGGATCACAGACCCCAAAGGTGGGTGGTGGGTCCCACCCTGGCTTTGCCATGTTCTGGGTGGGTGACCTGGGCTGTTTTGTAGAACCTCTCTGAATTTCATTTTCCCAGACTATAAAATGAGGGTGGCACCAGTATCAGTGACCCCCACTGCTTGTCACTCACCCACTCCCAAACGTGCTGAGCATCCCCTGCCTCAGAGCAGAGCTGCTTTTCTATTCCATCAACATGAAATGTTCACCACCCAGAGAACCTCAAGCGTCACTACCCTCAGACCTTGATTTCTGCCCAAGTCTCACTTACCCTATTTAAAATAACACCTCTTCCTGTTCCCTGTATTGTGAAGTATTTTTCTCCATAACATCACGCATTTATTTTTGTTGCCTGTTTCCTCTACTAGGATGTAGCTCCCAAAGGATGTGAACTTACTGTGCCCACTGTTAGAGCACTAGCTGACCCATCACATGTGCTTGGTAAACATTTCTGGAATAGGCTCAGTGCCTGTGGCTCAACAGGTTAAGGCATCAGCCACGTACACCTGAGCTGGCAGGTTCGAATCCAGCCGGGGCCTGCCAAACAACAATGATGGTTGCAACCAAAAAATGGCCAGGTGTTGTGATGGGTGCCTGTGGTCCCAGCTACTTGGGAGGCAGAGGCAAGAGACCTGCTTGAGCCCAGGAATTGGAGGTTGCTGTGAGCTGTGATGCCA
>CAUYRH010068887.1:0-11034 GCA_963574655.1 Perodicticus potto
CTACTTGAAATCTCTCCCACTACCAGGAGCTTTGGTGTTTTCTGTATTCTTTTCTGTAAATCAATTCTGTCTTATCACGGACGGGTGGGGGGGGGAAATAATGTAATGAAGAATAATAAAATACATGTATTTAAAAAAAAATGAGGATCATTTGAGTATGGCTTTTACTATTACTCTAAGATATATCATTAGAATGATATTATTGATCCAATAAAGTTCTCTTTCATAAAGCTTTTGATAACAAGGCCAAATTTCCTTTGGAGGATTTTTCAGTTGTTTTGCTTGTTTTACCAGTAAAAATTCCCATCAAGATGTGACATCTCTCTTCAGTATTTTATTATTATACTGTTCCCTGTTCTCTTTAAGTAGATTTGATGTTTTATCCATATGTGTGTGTGTATCAATATATATATATGTATATACATATATCCGTGTTTATAGGGGTGTGTGTGTATGTGTAATTGATCATAAGATAATATTTTCATTTGTTTATTGCTTATTTAAATCTTGTTTTGGAGGATTCCAGGTCCTCTGCTTTGTTTATTTTTTAAATTGTGGTGTTTATGTTTTTTTCTTATTCGTTTTAGACATTTTTCTTAAAGACAGAAATATGTATATACATAAATGTAAATATGTTTATATTACATTTTACCTCTTTTTATTATATCATTTTAAATGTTCAAATTTTATCTTAAAATATTTTAAAGTTATTTAATTACTTTATATGTTTCTTTTTGTGTTAGTTTTTATTGATGCACAGAGGCACATGTTTTGGAGTATGTATGATAATTTCATACATTACACAATCAAATGAGGGCAATTGGGATGTCTGCACTTTAAATTTTTATCTTTCCTTCACAGTAGGAACCTTCAAATTACTATCCTGTAACTATTTCAAGATGTACTATTAATTATTATTAACTATATTCTCCCTACTGATCTATCATACATAAGGTAATCTTTCTTCTCTGTATTTATACTCATTAACCCTCATTAATCCACCTCTCTTCAACTCCTCTCTCATTGTTAACCACCCATCTCCCTGTTTTCCTGAGATCCACTGTTTTTGCTCTCACATATGAATGAGAACTTGTGATAGTTTTTCTTTCTGTGCTTGGTAATTTCTCCGAACATAAGGACCTCCAGTTCCATCCATGTTGCTGTGAATGACAGGATTTCATTCCTTTTGATGTCTGAATAATATTCCATTGTGTATAAGTATATAGACCACATGTTCTTTATCCAGTCATCAGTTGATGGACATTTAGGTTGACTCCATATCTTGGCTATTGTGAATATTGCTGCCATCAATATGAGAATGAAGACTGATTTTTCTCTATTGGAAATATCTTCAGCAGCAGAATTGCTGGATGATATGGTGGTTCTATTTTTAGTTTTCTGAGGAAGCTCTATAACGCCATTGTACTAATTTCCATCCCCAATAACAGTGTAGGAGGGTCCCCCATTCTTCACGGTTCATCAGTATTTGTTATTCTCTGCTATCTTGATAACAGCTATTCTAACTGGGATGACATAATATTGCTTTGTGGATTTGATTTGCTTTTCTTTGATAACTAGTGATGCTGAACTTGTTTTTCATGTATATGTCAGCCATTTGTATGTTCTCTTTTAATAATTGTCTACTCAGGCCTTTTGTCCATTTTTAAATTTATTTATTTTCTATTTTTATTGTTTTATTATTGAGTCATTTGACCTCTTTATATATTTAGTTATTAATCCCTTGTCAGATGGTGAGTTTGTAAATATTTTTTCCCCCATTTTGTGTTAGTCTGTTCACCTTATTGGTTGTTCCTTTGCTGTGCTGTGATGAAATCCCATGTGTTTATTTTTGTTTTTATGGTCTATGTGTTTGAGATATAAACACAAAAGGTCTTTGCCCAGACAAATGTCCTGGAGTGTTTCCCCGATGTTTTCTTCTACCAGGTTCATGTCTTAGAAGTAAGTCTTTAATCCATTTATATTTGATTGTTGTATGTAGCAAGAGATAAGAGTTTGTATTTCATTCTTCTGTATGTGAAAATCCAGTTTTCCCAACACTATTTATTAAAAGACTGCTTTTTCCTATTGTAGATGTTTGGCATCCTTGTCAAAAATGAATTGACTATAAATACATAGATTTATTTCTGAGTTCTCTGTTCTGTTCCACTGGTTTATGTATCATTTTTTATTGCAGTGCTATGCCAGTTTGGCTACTATAGCTTCGAAGACTTTTAATGTCAAGTAGTGTGATGCTTGAAGCTTGTTCTTTTTACTCAGAATAGCTTTGGCTATTCTATGTCCTCTGTGGTTTCATACAAATTTAAGGATTTCTTTTTCTATTTCTGTGAAGAATGTTGCATGAAACCTACTTTATTTATCCATAGTAGTATCTACAAGAATTAGAAAGCGAATAAATAAATAAATAAATAAATAAATAAACAAACAAAAGTTAATTATACTCTCTCAGTTCTGGACCTACACTCGTGTCTTGGTAGCCAGCATCTGTAGAGTAGGGTCTAACGTTCTCTGTGAGCTGTCATCAGGTCTGTATGCTTTGATCATTTCCTACCCAGCCGGGCCAGTTTCCAAACTGGCAGTTGCGTGAATTTGACATATGAAGGGTGATTTTAAGAAAAATAAAGCAAGCAATGGAATGAGTGGGTAAAAAACTCTAACAACATCAGAGCAGGTCTGAATAGGGTCAATATCTACTCACTTTGTGGAAGTGTTTTTTGGGTATGCACGTAATAAATACAAAAGCCCTGACACATCATTCTCTTTAGTTTGTTAAATGAATAGTGAGAAGACAAATATATATGTGAAGGCACATGTAGTGACAATAAGATGGAGTGTCATGACACAGCTGGTCTGGTTGGTTTAGGTCCTAAGTGACTTGTACCTCATGTCTCCCATTCTTCTTGTTTTGTGAACTTCAGCTTTAACTGAAAAGTGTGTATCTTGAGTAGTTTAATGAAATTGATGTAGGAGATCAACTTTTGAAATAGAAATTTTGTTTGTGTCATGAATTATGCCAATTACTATTTATTATAGGTAATGGGTTGTGAGAATTACTATTGTTTAACGTAAGTGTTAATTACTGTTGTTTAAGAAAAGGGTTAATATAGTTCTTATTTTTAATTTTTATGTATGAAACTGTGATTTTGTAAATGGAAGAACAGTCTTGAAGAGGCTTTTCTCACTGTTCTCCAAAATCACTGGCCTTCTGACAAATGAAGTTTGGTGGACCTATTTCCATCTCTGCATATTGGCTGACAGTGACAGGTGCCGGGACCCTCTTCATCTGGTAAAAAATGGGAGCAAATAATGGGGCAGGAGTGAGAATTTCAGTAAGGAGGATTAGGAAAGAGTGTCAGATCACATAAAGTTAAGTCATTCATAAGTGGGCTTGTGCTTTACTTTTTCACATCAACCTGTGACACACTTCTCTCCCCATCTCCAGACCACAAGTTTCATGAAGCATTGATTTTGTTGGTTACTCTGTCAGTACATAGGATAGTGCCTACGCCATAAAGCACATTCACTAAATATTGCTGAATGAATATATAAATTAATGAATTAAGTGAAAGCTATTTTCTAGTAGAAATGAGTCAGAATCCTATTTTAACTTGATTTCTGAAGATTGGAGGTAGGATCTGGTCAAATCTGTACTATTTAATTCAGTTCTATACTGAATGGAGCCTTCGGACCATGGGAGATGTTTTATTCTCTTCTATATTCCTAGGATACCCTCCCAGGTATGTGTGGTTCACTGGAGAGAATGTAATTCAATTACCTCAGTAAGTGGTAAATGTATGCTTTAATTGTGGGTTAGCATATTTCAGATTTCAGACCTTTTAGTGTCTTGTGGTCACTAAATTTCATAAGAATGATCTCAGCCTTCATGAAGCTGATCCTCTTCTTTGGATTCTGAAGCAGCACTTTCTACTTTTGGAGAATTAATTGACCATCTGTTAATTCTGTCATTCCAGAGTCCCTTATTTCACTTGCACAATTCTCTCAGTTATAAATCTTAACACAGGAAAATAGCAAAGTTTCTTTCCTTCAGAAACCAATAAATAAAACGAGACTAGATTAATAAACATCAGTCATTCAGTTAACATTTCTTTTTTTTTTTTTGCAGTTTTTTGCCAAGGCTGGGTTTGAACCTGCCACCTCTGGTATATGGGGCTGGCACCCTACTCCTTTGAGCTACAAGCACCACCCCAGTTAACATTTCTTAAAAAGAAAATGGAAGATGATTCAATTTGTCTTAAGGTATAAACTCCCGAAAGAACTCAAAAAGCACTCAAGAAATTAAGACTAAAGATCTCAAGGAACAGCTTTAATGTTACTAACTGAATTAGGAACATGGAGCTTCTTGGAATGTATCCTAGATTTGATAGCTTCAGGTGTTTTCTCCTTCTGTTTCAGTTATACTGCCTAACATACAGATGCTGTTCTTACCACTCCGTGCACTTGATTGTCAAGAATGTGTAGTTTGTATGATGCAAGAGATTTAGAAAAGTAATTTTTCCCATCTATCAGGCACAGTAAATACTCTTTGAAGCTCTATCTCTGTAGAGACAGCCAATTAGTATTTGCCTTGATCACCTCTATTCACCACTTAAAACTTCCTCTAACAGCAAATTTCCTCTTCTTTTCCTTCTTCTCTCCTTATTCTTTTTCTTTTTAAATTAAATCATAGCTGTGTACATCAATGCATTTATGGGGTAAATGCACTGGTTTAATATACAATTTGAAATACTTACAACAAACTGGCTAACATAGCCTTCACCGCATTTTCTTAAATATTATGTTAAGACATTTGTACTCTACACTTAGTAGATCTGACATGTACCCTTGTAAAAAAGCACCATAAGTGTGGTTTCTTTTATTTTTACATGGATGGAGCTGGAACATATTCTTCTTAGTAAAGTATCTCAAGAGTGGAAGGAAAAGTATCCAATGTACTCAGTTCTACAATGAAACCAAAATATAACCAAACACACTTCCATATGAAAGCTATAACCCAACTACAGCCCAAGATGAAGGGGGAAGAGGATGGGGAGAGGAGGGAAGGGGGAGGATTGGTGGAGGGAGGGTAATTGGTCGTATCACTCCTACTCTTGTTTATTTATTTATTTTTAATGACCACCTTTTTTTTTTTTTTTTTTTTTTGAGACAGAGCTTCAAGCTGTCACCCTGGATATAGTGCCCTGCCTCCACCTCCCAAGTAGCTGGGACCAAAGGCGCCCGCCACAACATCTGGCTGGACCACCCTTCTTGAAATTGGAACCACATACACAAAAAAATGAAAAGAATGGATTAACAAACTGGGGTATATGTAGACCATTGAGTACCATTCAACCATAAGGAAAGATAGTGACTTTAATTTTTTTGCATTTACCTGGATGGAGTTGAAACACATTCTTCTTAGTAAAGTATCTCAAGAATGGAAAAAGAAAAGGCATCCAATGTGCTCAATACTAATATGACACCAACATATAAACAACTGTAAGTCCACATGAAGGAAAAAAATACAAGTATAGTCTAGCAAGGAGGAGGGGAGAGAAGCAGGGGATGAAGAAGGGAGTAGAGTGATTGGCAGGATCTCACCTAATGTGCACAATGTGAGGGTGTTCAGGACACCTCCTGGGTGAAGGGCTCAACTACAGCTTGAACTTTACCTTAGAAATGAAAACAATGTAATGTAAAATTTGTACCCTCATATTAATCTAAAATTAAAAAATAATAATAATTCTAGTGTAAAAAGTGGACTTGAGGAAAGCCTTATCTGTCCATCTTAACCTTCAGCTCTATTGCAACCATAGTATTGAAAAAGCTCTGGTAACAGTGTGGCTTTGTTTTCTACATACTTTTAATGACTATCTTAATGCTAAATATATAGTAAATGATCTGCTTGACTCTCAGGACAGAAAAATTTTACTTTAAATTAATTTTTATGGAGTGATTTTACTTACATTATAATGTAGAAGTTTTTGGTGTGCCATTCAGTGAGGTTTAACAAATGTATGAGATCACGGTTCTAGTTTTCAAGGCTACTGTGCAGCTGGGAACTGAGTGTAGGAATGGGACAAGTTGCCACAGATCTCACCATTCTTACCAAGATTAGCTATTTTTCCACCCCAAACAATGCTCTCAGTATAGCTGCAAGTCTTTGGTCACTTTCCAGAATCATGAATCAGTTAATCATGACAATTTTCTGCAGTGTTTTCATCGTTTCATTGTTTTTATGGAGGAACAGGTTTGGGGAGGTCATTACTGTGTCATTCAATAAGTTGATTCCTTTCTGTACAGATTTTTGAGCTTCATGAAGGTTGTGTCAGTGGTTTGTTCATTATTATTGCTGAGGAGTGTTCCATTATATGGATATATCACAATTTCTTTATCTATGCATCTACCAATACATGGTTGAGTGTCTGTATGGTTATGTTTTCTTTTCTCTTGAGTAAACACTTGAGTGTAGAATTACAGTGTCATAGTTTTTTAGAGAACTATAAATTTAAAAAGAATTATGAGAGACTATCCATTTTCATAATGAATTATTTCATACTTCTTCAAGTGTGGTATTATGAGAGTTTCAGTTACTTCCCATTGTCATTGTCAATCTTTGTATTATCAATATTTCTTTCTTTCTTTCTTTTTTTTTTTTTTTTTTGTTCTTGAAACAGCTGTGAAGTGTGTCAAAGACAAACAAAGCCAGCCACCAGTTAAAGCAGGAAGGGAAGATTTCAATTAGCAATATATGGTTGCAATAGGCAAGAACGTTTAGTGTAAACTGAACTCTGATTTGCACAAAGGTGATTGGGTGTTTTCAAAACAGAATGAGCAAACAGGGAGATGGGAAGATTTCAACCAGCAATGTATGGTTGCAATAGGCAAGAACATTTAGTGTAAACTGAACTCCAATTTGCACAGAGGTGATTGGGAGTTTTCAAAATAGAATGAGCAAATAAGGAGATGCTCGAACAGATTTCAGTAGAGTCAGAGAAGTGAAACATTATGAGTTCAAAGGGTGGTTGCTCCATGTGAAGCCTATTTGCATTTGTGAACTGGTTTTTATAGAAATTAGGCTCCTGCCTCCTTTAAGGTCTGATAGGCTCTCATGTTTCAGATATTGACTGGAACAAACAGCATATACTTTTGGCAACCTTGAGTTTATTCAGGTGGGCTCTTCAAGGGGGGTGGTATCATCCTAGGGCCTTAAGTTGTTAGTTTTTTGTTCAAGTCTTTATAGGCCAAAGTTGAGGCTCAGTCAAGAAAGGGCTCAGAGGGGCCTGGCTAGAGTTTGTTCCAGGAGGGACTCTTTGTTAGATATGATATTCCATTATAATCAAAATTTATTGATACTTACAGATGTTGAAATTCTTTTGGTGTATTTACTATTCATATACTTTTTCTGTGAAGTGTCTGCTTACAACTTAGAATTTTTTTAATTGAGCTGTTTATATTTTGATCAGTAAATTATGGGGAATATTTATATATTCTGAATACAAATCCTTTGTCAGAATTATTTAATGTGAATTAATGACCTATGACCCTCCTATCCTATAGTTTATCTTTCCATTATCTTAGCATAATTTTGGAGAACGCATGTTTTAAAATTTGTTGACACTCATATTCACACACATATGTATACACACACATACACGTTTATAAACACGTACAAACATGTATATTTAAGGAAGACCATGAAGTATGTGTCACTATTTATGCTGTTCTGACCTTCCTAAAAATTCTTTGTTTTCTTTAAGATTATTAAAATATTCTTCTATTTATGTTTTTTTTTTCCTACAGCACTTGTAGAGTTAGCATTTACATTTGGATATATCATTCCCATGAAGTCAATTTTGCAGTATTGATATATGGTGTGTTGTAGGAGTTAAAGTTAAATATTTCCATCCAAACGTCCAATTTTTCCAGCAGCAATCTTACTGAAATGTCTTTGGACCTTTGTTCAAAAATCCATTGGCTGTTATATGTATCTATTTCTGGACTCTCTGTTCTGTACCATTAATCTATTGATCGTTCGACTTACACTTTAAGTATTGTAAGTTCTTAGTAACTATTAGGTGGATGATATTAATACAAGGAAGAATTGTATTCAGACTTATATTTTTCTAAGAAATCCTTCTGAATCCTGTTCGAGTTATATTTGAAGACATTACATATATAATTAATGTCATTTTGCTTCAATTAAAATGACTTATTGATATATATCTGCTAGAAGTACCTCTACAGACGTCTCAAACAATATTAAAATTTCTTTATTCTATTTTTAGCCCTCCTCCTAAACTAATAATTTTATAAATGATCCTGGTTCTCAGATCTTTGACTCCTAGCATATTGATGCCATTAACTCAATAGGGCAGAAACATTCCAGCATGAATCATGAACGTTCATTGCCCCGGGTACCCTCAGCCCTGGCCAGCATTGTACTTCCTTCTATAGATGATGTCACTCTTCTGCTCTCCACAGGCTTTCCAACTTTTTCTCTCCTCCAATGTCTTATGTGCCACCTCCTCCAAACCCATACTCTCATTAGATGCCTTTTCCCTAGAGTTTATATAGGAAGATGGAAGACATGAATGTGAATTACTTTACTTTTTCTATAATAAAAATAAAAAATTATCTGCTCAGGTTTTTCACCTTCCATATTGTTGACAGTAATGGTCGATTTCTATACTTGTGCTGAATTTTCATGTTCGTGTATACCAAACAGTGCATTCACGTGTTACATAGGGATTTCATCCTCAACAGAGACTCTAGTACCTCAAAGCATCAAATTAAGGTTATGCCCTTGAGAAACAAAGAATATTGTAAGTGGTTCTTTAGAATTAGTTTTAAAACACTCTAGGGAATATACCTAGGAAATATATAATAAATCTTCTCTCCTTGTTATTAAGAAAAATATAGGGAGTCAACATTTACAGGTATGTCATTTTCTACATTTGTTTATTAAAAATGCATCTTTTATACAATGTGAATATACCTAAGAAATATATTATAAATCTTCTCTCCTTGTTCTTAAGAAAAATATAATGAGTCAACATTTACAGGTACATCATTTTCTACATTTGTTTATTAAAAATGCATCTTTTATACAATGTGAAGTGCTTACATTGAATTGATTAACATTAATTGTCTTTGTGGCAAGAAAATTGTACTCTTTTCTTAATAGTTTTGAAATGTACCATTGCATTATGTACACTGAACCCATAAATGCAGCAATGTACACAGTTATGATTTAATAAATAAAAATATAAAATAAATAAAATAAAAAAAATCAGTGGGGACATGGGAGCTTGAAAAAAATCAAAATAAATAAAATTTCACCTTTTGTGTTTAAGTCTACCTATACGTCAATATATCATTGACTTTTTAAAAGTTGATTATTGTATGCAAGCTTCTCTGACACATGAGATAAAATAAATGATGGCTTTAGGGTGCAATTTTTGAGAAGTAATTTTTTCAGTCATATTTTCTTTTCTTTTCTTTTCTTTTTTTTTTTTGAGACAGAGCCTCAAGCTGTCACCCTGGATAGAGTGCTGTGGCATCACAGCTCACAGCAACCTCCAATTTCTGGGTTCGAGTGAGTCTCTTGCCTCTGCCTCCCAAGTAGCTGGGACTATAGGCACCCACCACAACGTCTGGCCAGATTTTGGTTGCAGCCGTCATTGTTGTTTGGCGGGCCCGGGGTGGATTCGAACCCGCCAGCTCAGGTGTATGTAGCTGGCGCCTTAGCCCATTGAGCCATAGGCACCAAGCCTCATATTTTATTTTCACAATGGACTGAGAGGGCTCTGAGCTGGCAGCTTAGTCTACTTTTAACCATTGTCTGTGGTTCCCTAAACAAACATTTTCTTGAGTGGATTGGTGTCACAAAAATGGGAACCAAAAACATTCACTCTCTTCTTTATAAAACAGAATTCTTTATCTGCTGTTCAAATGCTACTTTTTTAGAAAAGTCCTCTCTAAATATTCATCTAAAAGCATATCACCTTCATTTCTTTAATAGAACCTACTTTACACCTTAAATTATATCATGTATTCTTTCTATGTGTTTAACATGTTTCCTCTACTATAATGCATACGCCATGAAAATAGGAAATGATTTACTGTTGTGAAAGCCTAGAAAGTGGAACAAAAAAAAATATCAAGCTCTGCTGTGTACACGAATATATGGGTGGATAAGTTACAAAGGAAAAATAGAATTTGTAGTTCTATACCTTCTTACCCACATATCAAGAGTTAAATTTTACTACTTTAATGTTCTTTCTATGAATTAAATTAAACCAGACAACTAAGAATTTTAAGTAAACATGTTGTAATAAATTTAATTTCCATTTCTATCTGAAACAATAGAATATCAGAAATGAAGGGACCCTGGTGACTGAAATTCCGTTATTTGTCCTCTTGAATGACGTAAATAATCTGTTACTTTGCGTATCTGATTTTCATTCATTTGGACTTTTTGCTTCCTTACAAAGCTAGAAAAAATTACCAAATGTGGAGTTCCCCAGGAAGACAGATATAAATGTATACATATATGAATGAATGTGTCTCTTTCTAAATGTATTTATAATATGTGTGTGTGCATGAGAGAGAGAAAGATAGGATGTGTGTGTGTGTGTGTGTGTGTGTGTGTGTGTGTGTGTGTTTGAGACCTAGAGAGAAACAGAGAGGAGGAGAACATAGAGATACAGGGTGAAAATGCTAGGCATGAATTTTGAAGTGTTTGTTGAAAGGAGAAGAGTACTTGTCCCATAGATGAATGAATGAACAAGTGAATAAGACATGGATGGAATAAATACAGAATCTGGTTTAGATGTAAATTTTTATACATAGTCTTTGTCACTTTCAATTTTCAAAGGATAAGAAGATGTTGTCCCCAAATCACACCACAGTGTCGGAATTTATTCTCCTGGGACTCACAGACGACCCAGTGGAGCAGAGGATTCTGTTCGGGGTGTTCCTGGCCATCTACCTAGTCACGCTGGCGGGGAATCTGGG
>CAUYRH010068890.1:0-23263 GCA_963574655.1 Perodicticus potto
TTATTTAACACATACATAAATAATTTTAAAAGTTGGCTATATGTTATAGCTAGTATATAATCATTAGACATTTTTGCTTGTTAAACTCTTACAGAAAATATACCAAAAGCCTCAAAATGTTTTTGATTAATTGCTATGTAATAGCATATAAATTGTATTTTAATTTTTTCTTTTTATTGAGACAGAGTCTCACTACGTCACCCTTGGTAGAGTGCCATGGCGTCACAGCTCACAGCAACCTCAGACTCTTGTGCTTAAGCCATTCTCTTGCCTCAGCCTCCCAAGTAGCTGGGCCTATAGGCACCTGCCACAATGCCTGGCTATTTTTTGGTTGTAGTTGTAATTGTTTTTTGGCTTGTCCAGGTGGGATTCAAACCCACCAGCTTTGGTGTATGTGGCTGGTACCCTAGCTGCTTGAGCCACAGGTGCCAAGCCATAAATTGTATTTTTATAAATGCTATGTATAAATGCTTCTTCATTAAAGTAATAAAAATTTTTAGAGTTAATTGAGATTAATAGTCCATTAATTATAATGTAGTTTTAACCATTCCTAGATATTTCATCTTGATATTTTAAAATAATTACTCTGAAATTTTATTTTCTTTAATGATATTATTCTAACTAGAAAAAAACAGTGGGTTTTGCTGATATCAATTTGTCTGGTTTTTTGCTCTAAGTAACTCAATACCTAAAAATGGCTTAAACAATAGGAGTTAGTGTGTGTGCATGCTTTAAAGTAAAAGATCTGGGGTTAAGGTGTAGTGTATTCAGAAGTTCGGTGATGTCAGAACTCTCAGCTGGTCTTGTGTTTTTACATAATCATGGCTATATCAGACATCTTCACACAACTTCATTTAAATAGGAAAAAGACAGGATTTCTCTTCAGCTTCTTTGTTTTAGGAAGAAGTTTATCAGAAGCCTCCAGTGATCTTTATCTCAATCTTTATCTTTACCTCTATCTTTGACCAGAATGAGGTCACCTTCCCAACCCTGAAATAATCACTACCAAAGGGGAGTGACTTAGTCTACTTAGCCCAGTGGTCACCTAGACTCTTTGGAAAAGATATCTCTGCCACCTTGCCACCTCCTACCTGCATGCAAGATGGTTTCTGTTGATGAGGAAGTAAGAGAGATTGGCTTTGGGTAGATTAGCAATAATAGTCTCTGTTACATAGACTGTTAAATCCTTGAAAATTGTTGCATGGATGGAAAGGAGACTAATCTCTGTCTTCCCGTAAGTGGCTGAGAGGCATTTGGAATACAGTGACTATTTATTATTTATTATGTATTTATTTATTTACTTTTTCGTCCACAGCACCTCGCATAGTGCCCAGCTGCAGAGGTGTTTCTTACGTGCTATGAAACTCGAGTTACCTTGTATTGCAGTTGTTCTACTCTCTTTAAGATTGCCGTGTAAACCCCTCACTGGCATGTATGCTCATGCTCAGGATATTTGCTAGTAGAATGACAAGATTAAACTAAGACATTAGTAGAGAACGAAGCACTTATATAAAATACAGGTCAATGAAAAAATGCTTTTCATCTATCAAAGAAATGAAGTTGATTTTGCAAGACTTGTTCTTATTGAATCTCAGCTGACTCATACTAATCACTACTTCCTTTCCCAAGTGCTTTCAAACTATTTGTTTAATCATCAATTCAAGAATTCTTCCGGAAATTGACATTAATAATTCACAGATAGGTCTAAATTTTTTCTTTTAAGAATAATCTCTTGCCTCCTGGCATCTGTCTCAATGACCATGATTCCAGAAGAATTGCCTGTAAGGGTTTCTCGAAGGCATGTGTAATTTCCCTTGGACTTGTCTGAACCTGAATTCATTTAAAACAACCAGAAGCTCCATTATCTTTCTTACCTATTATGACTGTCATTTCCTTTTTTAACTACATTTGGTCTCTTTCTGACTTTGGAAGATCATTCTCAATAGAAAATCTGGAAGCAAAATTGATGTTCAGTAGTTTTGGTCTCTGTGCTTTTTCATAAAGCCATTCTATCTTAAAACTCCTTTTTGTTGTCCTGCCCCTGCCTCCCCTAAGACTTGACTTATTTTTAGCCTCCTTAGAATATTCTTACAGGTTCAGTTTTGCATATATCCTGATATATATGCCCTTAGAGGTAGCAGCAGGAGTTGGGGGGGACACTAAAGCTAGGCTTAAACCTTCACTTCATAGGTGGGTAACAAGAGAGCTTGGCACCATCTGGGAATTCAGTAAATGTTGTTTGAAAGAATGAGGCAAGTGGGATGGCACTCTCCTTATCATAAAATGGGAAAAACAGAGCAATTTTGAGAATCTCTTGATAGAATAAAATAAGGACAGTTTTTAAGCTTTAACCACATGATGCAATGTGTATGTATTTATACGTGCATACACACACACACTGATGTATGTAGGCAGGTAGTTAGACATATACACATACACATCTATACGTGTATGTGTGTGTGACATGTGAGATCTTTTTACATTCATACAGTTTGTCAAAGGAAAAGGATGGTGCCTGGCTGCTCCAAATAGAAGCCCTCCAGCGAAGAGGATCTTGGTAGATTCACTAGGAAGGTCTAGGGATCCATTCTTCTCTTTGCTTTAATTTTTTCAGTTTAAAGTGAGTTTATTAAACTCTAGGGAACTTACTCTAAGTCAGACCCCTATGATACTCATTTTAAACGATGACAAAACATATCAAATTCAAAGGCATTTGTACTGCCAGAACAATTAACTTCAGAAATCATTTAGTTCACTTCTTGGGCAAGCCTACCAAGGAGATCGTGGCTCAAAGAACAAAAATCTAGAACAAAAGGAATATTTCCATTAAGCTAACATAGCCTAATTAGTGTTCGTAACTATTGTCTACTGACCACTACCCTGGGCCAGGGACTGAACTTTGTGTTTTAGGGTGTAAAATTTCCCTGATTTCCCCTAATTCATAAAACAACCACATTCTTAAAACAATGGGATTCTTATCCCATTTTACAGATAGAACATTTCTGCTTTAAGTTACTCATCTTGCCTGCTCTCTTAGTTCCTATCCTGTGTCCTCTATCAGGGAGATCCACACTGGTCCTAAAAACAGCACCTTCTCACAATGATGAAAAATGCTGGCAAGCACTTATCCATTTTCTAGAATTCATACTAATTATTAATCTTCAGTTAATGTGTTTTCTTTTCGGTCAATATAATCAGTTAATCTTCCATTTGATTTAAGCAGTATTTTTCTACCATTGTTTAATCTCACAGTCCACTTAAACCTACAGTTAAACTTCCACAGCAAACTTAAATTATGTTGATCAAAATAAAGAATGAAGAAAAGAATATACTTACTGTGCTTTGAACTTCTTTTTAAAATAATTTAATTAATCCTCTTTAAAAATTTTCATGGCATACTGGTTGAAAATCACTGGATTAAAGTCTTCACTGCCAAAGATATACCCTGGAGCTGATAATTTATAATGGTCATCATTTGTCATAATACTTTATACTTTTTATTTCAGAGGCCAAATTGCCTTCTTCTTACCTTCCAATTCTAAAAACATTCTCAAACATGTGCCAACTGCCCTCGTGATAATTTCTAAACTTGTTTTAGGATATTTTAAATAGACTTGTTGATTTACTATTTACTTTTTATTTCTTTGTACTATTGAATTATTTAATTTTTTTAGCATCACACCTCTCAGCCATTTTCGTCTTTTAGGGTAGACGACAAATAATTCAGTCCATTCAGATATACTTACTGAGACTGTATTATATGCTGATCATTGCTAAATGCTAAGTATGTAACCATAAATAATACCAGTCAGTTAAAGGTGGTTCTTGCTGTCAGTGAGTTTATAGTGGGAAAGAGAGAAGTCAACAGCAAAAACTAAACCCTTCCCTGAACTTGCTATTAATAAAAATCTACTATACCTTTTTTCTTTTTTTTTCCCAGTTTTTGGCTGGGTCCAGGCTTGAACCCGCCACCCTCAGTGGGGTCAGCACCCTACTCCTTGAGACACAGGCACCGCCCCAAAAATCTGCTTTTGTAAATTCATTTCCTGCATTTGCATTTATCTTCTTTCTTACATTACATACTCTTAGAGTAACATGATAACTTTTTCCCATGATTCCTGTCATTTACAATTTACACCAATCAGGGTTTGTTGGGGGGGTTTGCCAGGGGCGGAGGTAGGGAAAATGGGAGGAGTTGGTAGACAGAATTATTTCCAGATGAACAATATTCTTCTTAAATTGTCTGGGTTCAAAATGTCAACAAAGGAGTTCAAAACTTCGTTATACTATGTATTTCTTTTAGCAGACCAAGCATACATGTAAGAATTTTAGTTAGATTATTAAGAATATAATTTTAATAGTAACACAATGTAAATTGGACTAAGCATAGTTTGATTTGTTGATAATTTTGAAAACATTTTAGCATAAACTCAAACAGGGCTAAAGTTCACAGCATAAAATAGTTGTGTAACTTAAAGTATACTTGAGAAAATTTTAGAGATTGGTGCCATTAAGGATCAAACTCTGAAAGCCCTTTGTGTAGCTATGTGAAAATTAATTTTACAATTTACTAATTTTAGAATTAAGGAACAAATGGTATACATCATGTGCCATTGCAGTTAAATGAATCATTAGACTTATATGGTTCTTTAGGAGTCAGTTGTCTATTATCTCACCCAGACGTAACTAAGAAAGTTCTTCAAAAATAATATATATATTACCAATGACATATATAGGTTGCCATAACTTATTAAGCTAATATTTTAAATACAGAATTATATGCAATTATTTCTAAAATTCTTAATTACGATTTGAATCTAAGATAACCTGGATCCATCCCATCCTTTCTCCTTCTCTCTCCTCGTCCAACTAACAGAAATGTTAGCGACTGCTGTGTGTAAGACAATGTCTGTTAAGATTCTGTGTTAATGGAAATACATGATAATAATCCATGAGTGACAGAAATAATCTTAAGTCTATAGTTCCCAAACTGAGCACTGAGGAACCCCAAGATAATCACAGAGAATTCCCAGAGTTTGCCATAGGGCATTTTATATTTTATAAGGAAAAACACCAACATTTGTCAGACACCACACAAACTATTAGCTTGAGTTAATTCTAAGTTTCAACATTAAATACCATTTCATTGTTTTCAATGATATGTATATGAAACTGATGTTTGGTGGTTTCTGTGTTTAAAAAACAAGAGCCACGTGAAAAATCAGCGTGCAGTAGGAAATGAAGGTGGTAGTGTGAGAACTGATTCCAGAATTTGAGAAGCTATGCAATGCACAACAGATATACATCCCATGTATAATTATGGTTATTTAAGAATGAAGTACAAATATTATTACGCTCTCAGTTTATCAGTACTCTATTCTTAAATAGCTATTAAGTTTTTAAGATGTTAAGTATTCATTGTGTTATTTAGACCTAACTACTTAATAAACAAAACTGTTAGGTATTTCTCTTTTTCCAAGAAGCATCATGAAAAAATTAC
Organism: Perodicticus potto; assembly: GCA_963574655.1. NCBI lineage: Eukaryota > Metazoa > Chordata > Mammalia > Primates > Lorisidae > Perodicticus > Perodicticus potto. Next base: position 5,501 of record CAUYRH010068890.1, read on the forward strand.
AGAGATACTAAGGATGCCGTGAATTGAAAAAGTTTGAGAACCTCTATCAGTCATTTTAGAAACCCATTAGCTTTATAATACTTTTCTAAATACAACTAGCTTTCATTATTTTTAGATAAACACATTGAACTTGGAAAGAGTCATAATTTGTACTAATTATCCTGATTTATTTTCTTTGGCAATTCCTATGTCCCTTCTTCTTCTAGACCACACATTTTTTTCAAAGTTCTTCCTTGTTTTTTTTTATCATTAGAAGGGTATGTATTCTGTGAGTACTGGCAGCATCTGTGTCTACAGTGTATGAGTGAAGGCAACTATAAAACGTTTAGTGATGGCCATTAGTCAAATGCTTACAAGCAGGTACTTGACTAACCACCTACCTAGCTGTTAGCCTGGGATAGATTTGCTGTATTGTTTAAACACCACCTTGATTTATTTTACCTTTATTGTTTTCATTTGTAAAATACCCGCTTGCAGCTTTATTTTTACAAATAGGGTTGCTTTCCAATTGCTGAGTCACTAAATGTATCTTCTCTATTATAGAATTCTCAATAATGCTAATTTATATAACCAAAACATATTCTATAATCTATCTATGAAAGATAAACCAGAAAGTATTTTAAATTGAATGATATCAAACAAATGTATTAATTAACACTGGCTTTTTTTAAGTTATAAATTACGAGATTGCATTTCTGATGGTATGCTTAATTGCTAGGAGAATATCATTGGCCACTCCTCGACAGCTGTACAAATCTTCCAATATGACTCAGCGCTGGCAAAGAAGGGAAATTTCAAACTTTGAGTATTTGATGTTTCTTAATACTATAGCAGGTAAGATGCCTTATTCTTTAAATGTGTAATATATTTATATTTATCAAAATCATTGGTAATATAACTTGATACAATACATTTCTCTTTTTGGAATTTAAATGTGGCATTAGAGTTAATTTTGAAGCACATTAAATTTCATCATAATCTGTACAAGCCAATACCCAGGCTTTAGATGCATTTATTGTTGAAGCGGTTTTTCCTTGCTCTCCTTCTGCCATTTCCTTTGCTGACAGCTTTGTCTGAAGGTTTATTAGAGTCAACAAACCATTGCCAGAGAGTGTCTGGAAATAATAATGGGAAAATGTAATTTCACTACTTTGTCATTCTCAGCAATAGCAGCTAGACAGGAGAATAACAACAGGATTCTGCCTAGTACAGATGTCACCTGGATTACGGCATGATTAGGTTACAGCATCCTTTTTTTTTTCTTAAAATAGTCAAATAAAAATAAAAAATCAGATTCCATTTTCTAAATGATGAGGAATTGCCATCAGCCTCGGCAGTACTATGCTTGTAAATCAAAAGGAAGTAGCAGCTTTGTTTTTCTGCTAAATCAGTGGTTGTCAGTGGTTAAACATGTCTATGAGATTTAAGTACTTCGTTCTTTTTTCTTAAGTGAAGCTCCAAAACCCCGTATTCATGTTGAGTTACAAAGAGTTTACTTCTGTAAATCAGGCTCTACAAAAACTTTTTGCAATCAGATGAATAACTACATAAATAAATATGTTTGCCTATGATCATTGTTTTATTATGAATGAGTGTCACAACATGAAATTAGAGCAGCGCTCTTTTTTTGAGTCGTTGCTTTAAGAAGATAACTATGTCATATTCCTTATATCTATCATATGTAAGTATGAATATAGATACATATTAAATATGGATGATATAGCTATGTATTAAATAGGCAAGATAATTTGATTTGTCAACAAAGGGATAAAGTTATTTGAACAGCAGAAATGTTTTTGCATCTTAATCTCTTAATGCATTCATATGCATGCATATATTCATATATATTCATTTATTCACATATACAGCCAACACATATATCTTGAGGAAATATTTATTTCCACAAAATAGAAGAAAAATGTTATATTATTTAATTAGCATATTATTTACATATAATAGATAGATTGAACTTAAATATCTGAAATTAAAGAACTAAGTTTCATTAACACATTTAGGTAAACAGCATGAGGTACAGAAAGAGCATGAGCTTCAGCACCAAAAAGGAGAGGGTTTGACTCCCAGCTCTGCCAACTTGGTGTCTTGGAGCATAAGTTAAATGTCAAGTTTTGACCCTATGTTGGACTTTTCATCTTTTAACAGCAATGCTTAATATGTTTACATTGAGGTAATAACTAGTATGGTTGGTCTAATTTTGTTCTGTTATTTTTTTATTTTTGCTTTTTTTCTTTTTTTTTTTTTTTGCTTTTCATATGTTTTGTTTCATATGTTGTTCATATGTCTTTGGCCATACACTTTTGCTCACCTCTGTAGAGATTTAGAATGTAGACATCATGTCATCAGTTCTCTTAGAGATACATCTAAACTTTTTAAAAACCTCCTAAACTATATTTCTCTTATTTTTGAACTCAAAAATGAATCAACATTTTAAAATCACACCCATATACAATAAAAACTTTAACTCAGTTTTACTTCTCATTCATTGTTTATCTTTGTAAATATAATTCACTAGCCAGAAGCCAGATTATTACTAACTTCTTACTTTTTGGTAAGAAGTTTTTTTTTAATATTAAGAAAAATTTCCAACTATTAAAATCATATTCTTGTTCCTACAGTATATTATTTTCAGTTGATGGATCTTTACCTGCTTTTTCAGGATAATGTTTTCTTTACATTCTTTGGCAGTATTTTTTCCATGTGACTTATGTTAGGTTTTGTTGTTGTTATTTGCTACCAAGAGACCTATCAAGACCCAGTGTCTACAATCAGATTTTTTCCTGGGCTCATGATTTTTTCCTGGGCTGTACTAGCTATTTTGAGCTATGATACATAAAACTGCAGGGCTGAGTGATCTATCTCCCTTCCAGTTCAGTTTCTGCTCTAGCAAACGTTCATATCAAATGGTTCCGCTATTCTAGAATGGGATTCTCACTGTCCTTTGGATGGAAGGTTTTCTAGTTCATTATTTTAGAAGGCTTTTTCTCGCCTCCATTCCTTCCCACTGCATTTTACTTACGTCAGATAAAGTTCCCACCACATATCACCTTTAACCACCATGCCTGTTGCTTTCTGAATATCTTTCTCTGTCCAACTCTGGAAAGATTGCTGTATTTAAATCTAGATGGCATTGTAATCCCTTCTAAAAGTTGCACCTGATCGGTATGGAGACCAATGTGCTTTTTTATGACTGGGACAGTCTTTAGGTTTCTGACCAGGCCATTGCAGACCATAAGTGGAATTCAAAAGTGTCTTCTTATCCTTTTTGGAATCACTCTGGCTTGTTTATTTGATATCATAATGAATATATAGCCACTGACTCTTTTTTGAGAATTTTTTGGGTCCTCCTTTACAATTATAACTAAACATTAAAGTCTTGACTATCATAGACAATGGGATAAAAAGAAGAACAAAATAAGGATTAGTAGCTCAATATAGATGAATAAATAAAATACACGTAAATAAGAACATTTAAGACAACTGATATTAAGTGCTGAACAACTGCTGTAAATAGTGAATGCCGAAGAAGCTCAACAGAAGGGAGGAATTTACAGATGTGTTGGGGGAGAAAGAAAGAGAGGAGCTCTGATGGATTTCCGCCAGTTAGATGTATATGGTGTCCCCTGACCTTGAGTAGTATGTCCTGACTGGCACAGAGAATAACAGTGGTATCAGAGCTATATGAAGAGGGTTTTAGGAGTATAGTTTTGGAGTTGAAGGGAATATAACAGGGAACATTCGGAAAATTAAACTGAAATTATGAATAACATGAATAAAGTCGATACGCTTAACGTTAGAGAGTGCTGTGAGGGAAGTATCACAAACATCTAGATACAAAGTCCATTTGTTCATTCTTTCAGTAAATAGTCACTAAATATTTACTATGTGCCATACCCCCTTTTTGAGGGGGTACAGAAGCAAGTAAAATATGTTCTCTGCCTTTGAAGAGATCATAGTATAGTTAGGAGATTAGACACATACACCCACAATTCCAGTGAAAAGTTGTAAAGAGAGCTTGTATGAAGCCTTTGGGGGTCACAAATCTAGAAGTTACTACTTATAACCAAGAGATCAAGAAAAGCTTACAGGTGACATTTAAAATAGGAATTGAAATATGAATGAGAATTCAGTAGAAACTAGGCAGAGGGCATTCCAAACAGAAGGAAAATGTGGGGTGAAGATTTTGGTGAAGATTTGAAGAGCAGTGCCAGCAGATGTGGCAAAAAGAGAGAGAAACAAAAGATACTTTGTACATTGTCATTATACAGAAAGTATAATGGCCGTAGTTTACTCTACTTCAATGTTTTTCAGAGTGTGGTCCCCTGACCAGCAGCTTTAATATTACCTGGTGCAAATTATCAAACGCCTTCTCAACCCTACTGAATCAGAGTATTGGGGATCAGCAACCTTTTCCAAAAGCCCTCAGGGTGGTTCTTATGTAAAAAGTTAGAGCACCATTGCTCTAGCCACTTAAGATCTAATTGTCAGAACAAGATTTGCATAGAAAAACATCTAGAGCATATAAGAAAGCATTCAATTAAGTATAATAAAAGTTTAGAGAAGTGAGAAATTCATGTAATACAACCTACACAAGGAACGATTTCTAGAAAAGATAGGATTTAAATTAAATTAAAATCTCAAGGATTTTGTCAGATACAGATGATTAGCCAGACAAAATGAACCTTTATAAGTAGAATGACAATTGAAAAAAGTTATGAGTGTTATTATTATAATACAAGACAATTGAAAAGAAGGCATGAATGTATCTCCCTGGGTTTATTCCTATTAATTCTTCTCCTGCCATCATCCTAAAATTTTAAGTGGGAATGCCTATTCACACTGAACCCCCACATTGAGGATGTGGGTGATGGTTTCATGGAGAAGCTGCAGTAATGAAGAATGGAATAATTGTTAGGACAGCAATTAGAATCACCTGTTTTTCTGATTTGTGGAGAATACTGTGTATCAATTCATTTCTTCTTATTATTAGAATGCTAACACTGTTTAAAAAGTTCTCTAGGATCCTAGAATAAAGGACTCTGTAAAGATGAAGTCACACTAAAACCACTTTTCCAGCATAGGTTCCTCTAATCGTTATTTCATAACACAGTTTTAGGAATATAGTTATTGTTTATTAAGTACTTACTTAAGTGAATTGATTGAAATTTAAGATGTATCATTTCATCCAAATATTTAGCTCACACCTGTAATCCTAACACTCTTGGGAAACCAAGGTGGGAGGATTGCTTGAGGTCGGGAGTTCGAGACCAGCCTAAGCAAGAGGGAGACCATGTCTCTACTAAAAATAGAAAAAAAATAACTGACCATGGTGGCAGTTGCCTGTAGTCCCATCTATACATGAGACTCAGGCAGAGGATGACTTGAGCCCAGGAGTGAGGTTGCAGTGAGCTGTGATGACCCTACTGCACTGTAGCCAGATTGACAGAGCAAGATCTTGTATCAAAAGCAAAAAATAAATGATTTATACTTTTTATAGAAGATTTTTGAAAAGTTATAATTACTTAGGTAATTATTCTTTTTGAAAAATTATAATTTCTTAGGTAAATCAAAGCTTAGAAATGGTTGGCATATGTATTAACATGATCTTTTTTTTTAATGATTTTTTTAAACATGTCCTTAATCATTATTGACATCAAGATTCAGAAAAAAGTAAATAATAGTATTTTTATCACTTTTGCATTTGCAAAACACTTCGTTATTTGTGTTTGAAACATTTCTTTAATATTAATATTAAGAAAAATAGTAAATAATAGTTAATGTTTATTGAATGTTGTACAATATGCCAAACATTGTTCCAAATGCTTTATGTGTATTTACTTATTTAATCCTCACAATAGCCCAATGAGTTAGGTTCTGTTCTTATTCCCATTTCATAGAACAGAAAATGATTACAGAGAAGTTAAGTAATGTGCCCAAGTCATTGAGCTAACAAAGTCAGGACTCGAACCTGAGTAGTTTGGCTCCTGAGTCCTCACTCAGCTAAGACACTGAACTGCTCCAAGACACTCTCGGTGCTGTCCACGTTCGTCTCCAGTTGGCAGCCTTGATTTATTAACTGCTGCAATATCCTAGCACTAATGCGTTATAGAGACCCTTTAGTTTAGACCCTCTTGTGATATGTATATGTGTACAACATATCCACAATTAAACATCAATAAACACATTTTATTGTATGTATATTAGTTTTGTGAAGATACTTTCTGAAGTACAAAAAGTATGTATATCTTCAGAAAACATGGTTCTTGAAGGACAGTTACCTAAAATTTTGCCCATGAATGTGTTTATATTCTTCTTACTTATACATTTAAGAAATATCCATCGTAGAAAACTGGGAATAAGGAAAAGTATAATTTAAAAAATTAAAGCACTCATAAGCCCTACCGTAAGAATCCCAGTCAACATTCTGGTGATTTGTCTGTTTTTCCTATTCTCTATGGGGTGTATCACTGGGAACCTGCCTCCCATACAAGTTAACCTGCTGCTTTTTCCATTTACTTATTTTTTGAAGGCTTTGTAAAACTGCTTGCAAGTCCAACTGGAACTTTTTCATTTTTGAAATATTTGAGATTTTTTAATTTTCAAAGAACATAGAGTTTTAGAAGATTATGTAAAAGAATTTTAATGTTGCTTAAAGTTCTATTAAACACTAATCAGAGGTTCCAACCTCTGATTCCCACAGCGGACCGGATTTCTGTTCATTGGGTTCTGAAAGATACAAGCTATGCCTCATTTTATGGCTTATTAGATAATACTGTGAAAAAGATGTTAAAATCTGGCATTTTTACATTTTAAAAAAAATAGTAGATTGATTGCTAACATAGCTTTGTGTAAACGATCCTGTGTTCGGCTTGAGAATTTTTTAAAGTATTCTGAGTTGTTTTTCATATGATCAGCTAATGAATTCAGCACAACTTCCCCCACCCCAACCTTTTTTCTCCTGTTTAGCATTTTCCACTTTTTTGCTCTGTGATGAACAAGCCCTCCCTGGTTAATTATGTATATATTTAGCTACTGCATGTGTTGGGCTTATTATTGTCATCTAATTAGATGTAACTTGAACTGCTTCCTTCTAGAAAAATCATTAAAAATTCCTTCCTAATGACCTAGAGATGACAAAATGTCTGTAAAGTGTGAAGAGGCAGACAAGCACAGGAACATCGCTCTTAGAGAGTGTTAATCCAGATGCTGCGATCATCTAATTAAACAATATTTTGCTGTCATTAACATTTTCACCAAGGAATTGCAGTTATAATTTCTTTGTCAGCTGTCTCTAGATCACTTTACCTTCAAAACTAAAGTGCCATATAAAAACATTAAATTGGATGGTTTAATTAAAAAGTTTTTTTTTTAAATGGAGCAACATATCCAGTGTTTCTGAGATCTCATTTACTCTGCTTCACTTTGATTGTGGGAGTGGATTAGTGTCATAGGCTTGCAATATTTAATATACATCTTCTAAGATAAATCCTTATGAGCATAGTTAGAAAAAATATATATCTATATATTCTCTACCTACCACTGCTGGAGAAGCAAAGAACCTGACCAATTAAGCAAAAGTGTATTTGCTAAATTTCAACTATCCTAAAGGAAAAACAAAACAATTAGTAAAGAAATACCAGACACGCCAGAGCCTAACAAGTATTACTTTGGAATTACCATACTCTTTGGATAATTTGATGAACAGTATTATTTGTCACAAAGGTGTTATATTTCACAAAGGTGTTCAGTAAAATAATTAAATAAATAATGCTGTTTCATGCTTAAAACTTAGGAATTCAAAATCTCAGACCACCACTTAATAATTTTTTCCATGTGACATTAAATACATTGTATGTTTTTATTTCCAATTAAAAATATATATTGGCTGTTCATGTTGTAAGGCTTTTATGTGGAAATATTTATTAAAAGCAGGTTTTAAAGTCATTAAATTTATTTTATTATATTAAAATGGTACTGTAAAGTTCTAGTATTTTAAAAATTACTAAATTTTTCTTAGCATTTATTTTCAAAGAACTCCACAAAGATTATGAGACGTGAATTACAAAAAATATAGACAGATAAATAGCCATGAGCTGTGACTGTCAACATCAATCATTTTGTGTGTATGTGTGTATAAGTTTTAAAATGTTGCTTTTTTCTTTGTATTTTTCCAAAAATAACACTATATATTTTCCTTTATTAGAAAATCATTTCTATTAAAAGACTAATGTCTTCAAATATGGTTTAATAATTCTTTATGTACTTTTCAGTTATACTGTACATTTAAATACTGAGTTTATGTAAAGTGGCTTTTTATTTTTCTTTTGACAGATTTTCCTTAGTATACAAGTTATAAAACGTCATCAGAAATTTTTTAACAATTGTAGTATCTAACTTTCGTCTGTCAGTTAATTTATATGAGTAATATATGTTTTACCTACATATGTATCTATAGCATGAGCTTTATTCTATAAGAAGACACACACACACTTGAAGTCCTACTTTTCATTCAAATATACAGAATTCTGAAGTAGAACAGTTCCCCAGAATATGGCAGAACACTAACTTGCCAGGGACCCACTTAGGATTCCAGAAATAGCTCTGCCAGGCCAATCTATCCTCTCTCTGTTCATGTATTTTTAAAAGTACTGAAAGAGATCAGGTGTCCTATATTAGCATTTATATGAACTACCAACCAATAATAAGTTTTAAAGTTTAGAATTTTATAGATGGTATTTTACAATAATGTTACTGCTTTGACAGACTATTTTCATGTACAAGAGACTTTGTTAAAGTCTCTAAATTGTAGTTTCTTCTCATCAGTATTATCTTTCACAATAGACTTATAAGCACTAAGCAAGTTCATTGCTTGTCGGAGCTCCCCAGCTGTGGGCACGTTCACAGTGTAATGTTCACATTCACAAAGCCATTCTCCTCTCCCTCCTGCACTTCTCTGCCTTTGTTTAAATCTCATCTACAGAGAACGTTGTGCAGTTTTCATTCTTTACTCGACTTATGTTTGTTCATCTTTTAAAATCTGGCTCATTTTCCATTTTTCATGTGCATATTAATTCCATCAACAAACATTTGTTTTTTCCATGGGACATTAAATACATTGTATGTTTTTAATTAAAATTAAAAATATACGTTGACTGTCCATGTTGCAAGACTTTATGTGAAAATATTTATATTTGTATATCCCAACACACATAGATTAAAAAAAACGAGCCAGCCCCTCCATTTGTGAATTTACAGACAGGGAAAGCAGACAAGGAAAGAGTGACATGTGTTGGGTATAATAGAGGCTGTCTGTGAGCTGCGGTGGGAGTGCAGGGGGAGCCCTGTGGAATGCTATCCTCGTCCCAGGAAGTCCGCATTCTAGCAATCATGCCTGTGTCAGCTTACACACTTAAAACAATATATAGTTTAGTTGTAAAATGCAAAGTTTCATATAATAAACAGATGAAATAGTCACCCAATAAAAAGTTTGCTAAATGAATTACTTTGGTTTGATGCTTATAATAATGGATTTTAGTTCTGACTCAGATTATGGTTTGCATTTTCTATTTTACAGTCATATTTACCCAACTGCTACAAGAATAGGTATCATTTAATGTCATTTATTGCTGACATTTATTGCAAACAAGATGGTGTCTGCATATCTGTGTTATTCTTATGGTAGATATGGTGTGTACACCAAACCGCACTGGATGAAATCCATATTACTAAATACCAGGGATGGCTATTTTGTGTGAAATTGGATGAAAATTAGAAAGTTGTCCATGATCATCATATTTTTTTTACCAAAAGTAATCTTGTCCAGTGAAAGTTTTCTTCGGACTCTGTTTCTTTAACAGTGATTCTGTCAATTTCATCTGCTCACATGTTATTTCAGTGCCAGGTTATGAGAAGGAACCACTGCTGTGCTCCCCTACACTTTCACACACCCATTGTGTCTCAATATCCTTAGCTGAAATGTTTAAGTCAGTCTACCAAAGACAAACAGACAAACACAACCTAAAGTCCACCAGATCTCCACTAAAGTAAAACCACAATATAAAAAGAAAATGAATGAACTGAAAAGAGTAGAGGTTTGGCATGATGGCTCACGTCTGTAATCTCAGCACTTTGGGAAGCCAGGGCAGAAACATGGCTTGAGGCTAGTAGTTCAAGACTAGCCTAGGGAACATAACAAAACCCTGGCTCTACAAATCATAGTAATAATAATAAATTAGCTGGGCATGATGCCACGTACCTGTTAAGTCCCAGCTACTTGAGGAACTGAGGCAGGAGGATTTCTTGAGCCCAGGAAGATGAGGTTGCAGGGTGCTACAAAAGCACACTACACTCCAGCCTAGGTGACAGTGTAAGATAAGACCCTGTCTCCAAAATAACAATCAAAATGAAAGAATGGAAAAATATATCTGACATCTGCCTATGTACTTTTTATCCTGGCTTCAGAGTACTTGAGTCTGCATTGATTCTTGATATAGTTTAATATAATATTCTATTCACTAGGAATATAATTTCCAGATATATATTCATTATAACAGAATATCATCACACAAGCTGCAAGTGTACAGATCAGCAGGGTGACTTCTTCCGTGATCACTTTCGGGGGCTCTAGCTAAAAAGGCTCCACTTCCAATGTTGTGATATTCTCTCCACCAGCAGAAGAGAGACTGAGCATGGAATACACATGTGGGAAGTTTCAGTGTGCTGAGCCTCCAAGTGCCTCTGCTCACATTCTGATTAGAACTAAGTCCCAGGGCCATAGCGATATGTAAGGGAGGCTGAGAAGTGTCACCCAGTCAAGGAAGAAAACAATCATTTAGAACAACCAGCCAGCAGTCTCTATCACAGTCTTGTATATCATTCTAGTTACTTTTAAAGAAATTATTGTGCGAGTTCATTTGAAAAACATTGTTATCAGAGCACTTTTGATTAAACAAATATATGGTTCAATAAACAAGAGTTACTGTTCTTCAGGAATTCAATAATTACCTTATAAGAACAGAAACTGCTTCATAAGAGATTAGTGCATACACATTTCATTTCCATTTTTCTTTACTAGGACGGACATACAATGATCTGAATCAATATCCCGTGTTCCCATGGGTATTAACAAACTATGAATCAGAAGAATTGGACCTGACTCTTCCAGGAAACTTCAGGGATCTATCAAAGGTAACTTTTCAATGCATAGAAGTCAGTTTTCTTCGTAAGGCTATAGTCTAAAAGCATTTCTGTCAGAATGTGTATGTGTGTAGAACCTCCACAGTCAACCACCTCCTGAAGGTGACCTAATTTTCATAGACCAGACATGGACCACGTGTACACAGCAGCACAGGAGACCTGGTTCCTTATGGTGACCACCTCCGTGTGTTGGCCAGTTTGTTACAGTCTTTGCATGGTCAGCTTACAGTGCTTTATATCCAATTAATGTTTGTAAGAGAATAAATTTGCTTGCCTTCTCCTTTCGTAGCCAGTGTTTAATCTCATTGATTCTTAGCACAGAAACTAACTACAGGAAGATAAATTAGTACTAGCATAGACAAAATGAAATAGGTATATGACAAAGAACAGATGTAGGGAGAGGTTGCTTAGGTTGATCTCAAGTCAAAACGATGAAATTACTACAAAATATGATGGCAAATTGTTTCTGTGATGTATTCTTAGGTATAAGGCATATTATCTTTTATTTTCTTTTTTTACTAAACAGCACTGAAAAAACGCGTATTATCTTGATCAGAAAATACACATATCCTGTAGAGAAGCATAATGCTGAGAAGAAAATCCATTAAATTTGTCAATGGTTTGTTTAGATAGAGAGAAGATATGGCCCCAAAATTGGCAAGAAAATGATACATAATGGGAGTAATAAATAAAAAATAGATTTTTTTATTATTTCACTTCATTTGTCCAGAGAAAACTTAAGTTTGAAATTCAGTAGAGAACTAGGAACTAAATTTTGAAAACTGCTCTTTATAGCCTAAGGTTACACGGGACCCCCATCCTGAAGTTACATACTTTAGCCATAGAAAAGCCTCAGCTTATTCACTTTGAATTTGTTCCTCTCTTCTATCAAATGTGATTGCCTGGGTTAGCAGTCCACAGAGGGCTAAAAGGCCTCTGTGTATACATTTGGTTTAGGGAAGATAAGCTCAAGGGGCCATAGCCAAGGGTAGTATAAGCCCTGCAAATTAGGGAAACGTCATTGAAACCAATTTAAAATTAATCCCACAGATGGGTTTTAACTCGGCATGCCTTCTCCTGCCTCTGTTTTTGCCTTTGAAAGCCAGACTCACCCAAGTCGAAGTTCTATATTGCGCTGCTTAACTACCTGTGTGACCTAAAGCCAGTTTCTCTGAGCCCATTTGTAATATGAGAATAAAATTATCCCATCTCATACAATTGGAAGGATTAAATGACATGCCCATTTATAGATGTAACATAGTACTTGGCACATAGAAGCACCTCGTAAATATTAGCTACTGTTGTTACATATGGAATATTCATTAGCCTGCTTGTAAAGCCTATTTACTAAATTTTCCATATTCTTGTGTGTCATTCACTCTCTGGTTCTTTTATTTTATGTGACTTCCTTATCGAATCTAGTTGTAAACCAGTATGGTGGCACATGCCTGTAGTCCCAGCTACTCAAGAGGCTAAGGCAACAGAGCAAGACTCTGTCTCAAATAAAATAAAATAAGTCTTAGTTGTAGCTCCTTGCTAACTTTAGTTATAGACTCTAAAGCAGTGGTTCTCAACCTTCCTAATGCCGCAGCCCTTTAATACAGTTCCCGTGGGTCGTGACCCACAGGTTGAGAACCGCTGCTCTAAAGGAACCTAAGAGATCAGTTAGCCATTATCTTAGTGAGAGTCATAGAGCTGGGAAAAAAAAGAGAGAGAGAGAGAGAGAGAGAAAATAGCAATTGAATTCTAATATGCTTGCAAATGAAAGCTCACGTAGCTGACAGAGAGGTGTGAGGCCAGCATTTACAGCGGGGATGGCACCAAACTGGAGATGCGTGCTCAGCTACTCTGAGGTCTACTCTGAGGTGTTGGGACGCAAGTGTTCTTGAAACACTAACTGAGCCAGAGAAAATGTGGCACTCTGTGATTCTGACGTAGGCAAAGGTTTCTTAGGACAGAAAAAGCACTCACTACAAAAAAATTTAATAAATCGGATTTTATAAAAATTTTTAAAAAAAAGAAAAATGTGGCACTCACCATGATTAATACTGATTATGGAAGGCGTCTGGTAAAATATTTGCTGGTAATCACAGATTTTTAGTTTATCCATGTAGGAAAAGTGAGATAAATTAAATGAGGAAGTCACTGTTTCTAAAGTAACTGGAAGATATAAACATTCTTGAAGGTTTTTAAGCTGATCATGTACTTCCTCTGACAGAGCTGTTCCTTCTGTGCCTCATATGTGTTCTTCTAATTTTAAATAGTGCTAAATAAATAATAGAGGTAAAAAGACGGAGCCTAAGTAAATTAGGCAAAGTGAATCCCAGCTGTATTTTTGCATGCCTGGAGTCCTTCATGCTGTAAGCAGCTGAATCCATGAGCTCTGAAAAGATAGATAGCTTTTTCTTCCAATTCTACTCTATCCCATGCTATAGCAATTTGTTCTTTATATTCTGTCACACCAGCATGATAGGAAAATGTTAGCAAATTAAAGCCTCTTGATATGTTAATAAATTACTCGTGCATTGTTCCCATGCTTCATTGAATTTCTTAATAGGAACTTCTTACAAATGGGCTAGAAACCTAAGACTATCCTGTATAAAAATCGTTAACAAACAATATTTTAATGTATGAAAATATATCTTATTTTACGCCTAATGGGAAAATGACATTTGAAATCTAACAATGTAATTGGAAGAAAAAAACTACAGCACATTATTATTGCATTGGAGAGATGTCCGTTATGTAGTGCGTGAAATTCTTATAAGCAGTACTGTAGATGAGGCTTTCAATGGAGACTTTGTTACCTTTTTGAAGTTCAAGGAAAAATTGAAATACTTGAATGATAATGTTAAGCAAGAATATTCCAGATCATTAGCTACAGAAGTAGTTGTTTCTAAACAAAGATTGGGAGTCCTGATGCAAGTAATAATTCCTAGCAATGAATAATTCCAGAATTTGTGTCAGTAAAGATGTAGTACCCCAAATAATTTTTATATTCTTTACTGTGTAAAAAATTAAGAAGCTATGAAATATACAATCCTACAAAAGTTGAATATTTCTCTTCTTTGTTTACACCGCCACATTTTACTGGCTTCATGAAATTCTGTATTGTTATCAATTAGGAAACTGTTGAAGGAAAGTTTCAGAAAACCCAACTCAAATTAGCTTGTATAATATTTCAATGTTATTGGTTCTATAACTGAAAAATTCAGAGGAAGGTTTGGTTTTCAGCAAGATTTGCTCAGTAGTTCCGATGATACCACCAAGGAAACTTGTTCTTTCCATTGCTCTGTTCTGCCTTTAGCTGCTGTGGGCATCGTCCTCACCTCCCACTGGACAGCCCCTAGTAGCTGCCAGCTCTCCAATGCTCTGTAGCAGCAAAGGGGGAGCGGCACTCCCAGACTTCATATTATATTGTCCAAAGGAAAAGAGAGAATCTTACCAGGTAGCTCCCATGGAAGACAAAAATCTCCTCTTTTCTGTACAAAAAAATGTCTCATGATCCATCAGTGCTGCTTAAGAGGGATGAGATATATTGGAGATGGGACCCGATAGTGATTTTCCATGCCTAGAACTAGAGGGAGAGCCAGGATCATATAGGACACCTATCTAAGAATGGCGGAATGGTCCAAAAGAAGAAATTAGGACTCCTGTGCTCAAAGGAAAGGGGACTACTTGGTGGTCAGTAAGCAGTTATAAAGTACCAAATACAATGTATCTGAGAGTTTCTTCATGGTTTTCATAATGAAGAGAATAGCAAATAAATTACAGATTTATACACACATAGCTACTGCATAAAAGGAGCTTTGCAAGGTACTAAGAGAACTTTATAGAATAGTCTTAACTTTCAAGGAATGTTCTTTGTTCATGAGCAGAAAAAAACAAAAAGGTAGCATAACATTTACTAGTTCTATACAATTATTATATATGGACATTAACTGAAGTCAGAGATAAATTTCCCATAAAAGTAACAAAGCTTAAGCTTTCACGGCCCTTGATTTTCAGGGACATCTTGTATACATTGCCCTTGATTTTACATTCATTTTCTTAAATAGCCCTCTCCCACAAATTTTGTAAGTTTGAAGTCTCACAAAACCTGGATTAAACCTCAGGGCAAAGGAAGGAGATATCTCGTGAGTAAACATGGGTAGCTTCATAAAGAGGCAATTGAGAGGGGTATTTTAAACATCTCGGTATACCAGTGAATATGTCTTCGATACATATCTGATCAGGTCCATAATTCACCAATTACATCTACTTCTTAAATACTTCCCCCAAACCTTCTGAGAGAATTGACAAGACAACGGTTTTCCATTTCATTATTAAAGCAGCATCTAATAAATAACAAAGTCCTGTTGAAAAAATTATTTTACTGTTTTTATAGCATTGCACAGATTAGAACAACAAATGAGAAACAAAGTAAATAAAAGTGATGTCTCTATGTGGCTGTACTTTCCCTGAGGCTTTGAGGACAGGATGAGGACGCCAGCTGATGGCAGCTGATGGCCTTCTGGGTCTTGCCCAAGTCCCTGCTACAGCTGGTTCTGTAGTAGTCGGTTCTTATTCACATAGGAAGCTGGACCCTTGGAGTTTTTTCTGTTCTCTTCACTGGATGCTAGGAAAGGTTAATCCTGGAATTATCAAACCTTTTCTATTTTCCTTTATTTTTAAAGTATTAAAATTAAGTCAGAGAAAAATTTAGAGGTCATAACTAGAATGTGGAAATATTGCAGGCTTAGCTCAAATGTCTATCTGTCACACGTTGTACAGACTTAGGGTGCTGACTAAGCTCTGTGAACTTCTGTTTTCTCTTCTTTAAAATGAACACAATAATATTTACATAATAGGGTTGTGGAAAGTAGTTAAGGCACCTAGTGTAATGCCTGACACACAGTGGCATTCAGTGAGTGGCAGCTACAAATTTCTATCGGTTGAGCGTTCACTGTCTTTGGTGTAATTGAAAAAATCTAGTGAAAGATTATTTTATTTAACTGATTTATGTTTTATTATAACAAAATGAAAAATGAAAAGTAATTCCATTTAATAAAATACTTTTCTTTTTCTTTCTTTTTTTTTTTTTTTTTTTTTGAGACAGAGTCTCAAGCTGTCGCCCTGGGTAGAGTGCAATGGCATCACAGCTCATAGCAACCTCCAACTCTTGGGCTTAACTGATTCTCTTGCCTCAGCCTCCCCAGTAGCTGGGACTACAGGTGCCCACCACAGTGCCTGTCTATTTTTTTGTTGTAGTTGTCATTGTTGCTTAGCTGGCCCGGGCCAGGTTCAAACCTGCCAGCCCCAGTGTATATGGCCAGTGCTTTAACCACTGAGCTGTGAGCACCGAGCCTAATAAAATATTTTTCGTGCAATAAATAGTTTTATCATCTGTTTAAATTACTAGATTATCAGACCTGTAAATGTCAAAACACTGACGTTAAATGTTTATTGAAACTTTAGATGCATATTTATTTAGACTAAAGTGTTTTCTGTTTACAATATCCTTATTCTTTCTTTGGTCCACTTAACTGAATAGCTGAAGAGTATAAGAGCAAGAAATTTCCTTATTAGTAAGATTTATTGTACTTCTCATTTAGTTAGACTCCACAGGCTCAAGTTTTATTTGTTATATGTACAGGATATAGGCTGTGTTTATTGTTTGATAGGAGGGAGAACAAATGAAACCATCTGTCATTGACCTATCTTTTCAGTACTAAGCAACAGTGAGTATAGAGATTTGCTTCCCCTGATTTTTACCAATGCTCCTTATGAAGATGTGACCTTGTGGTGAAATTCATCTTAAAACATGTTCTGTGCTAATGCTTTCCTTATTTACATTTACTATTACATATACTATTTACTCATATGAACTTGACTGTTAAATTATAGCTGGTTACACGCCTTTGACTTGAAGTACAGTCTCTACTCACTAAAATGTAAACAGAATTTTCCTATTTCCTAGTCATGCCCTCTGATAAGTGAAATAGTTTCATCACAAAACCAAGTCCTACTAATATTGACGTGAACACAAGACATTACACACACCCCCATTCATCAAGTGGAAAAAATATATTTTGTTAACACAGGAGTTGTTTGACTGACAGATGATGATAAGCATAACCATTTTCCCAAATTATTATGCCACTTAAAAAAAGGAAGTGATAATGCCTGAGGCTTTGAAATGTGATAATGCAGCAGAGTGCACTGAAGTGTGAACACTGCTCAGCCGTCCACCCTTGATGCTGCCAATGTCTGTATACCACGTAGGAAGGAGTTTACGTCGTTAGTGTAGGGAATGCACAACTCAGCCGTCTAGAGCAAGTTTCTGTGATTATTTCATCTTTCTTTCTCACCACAGCTTAACATCTAAAATGAAATTAGTTCCATGTACTTTAGTATAATCTGTCTAATACTTAATTTTTTTTCTTTTTTTTATTAAATCATAGTTGTGTACATTAATGCAATCATGGGGTACTATGTGCTGGTTTTATATACAATTTGAAATATTTTCATTGAACTGGTTAACATAGCCTTCATGGCATTTTCTTAGTTATT
>CAUYRH010068891.1:0-10489 GCA_963574655.1 Perodicticus potto
GAGCAGAGAGAGGGAAGGAGCGAGGGGGGTGGGGTCTTGGTGTGTGCCACACCTTTTGGGGGCAAAACACGATTGTAAGAGGGACTTTACCTAACAAATGCAATCAGTGTAACCTGGTTTCTTGTACCTTCAATGAATCCCTGACGATAAAAAAAAAGGTCTACTTTATTCTATCTTTCCATCTTATTTAATTTTATCTCCATTAATATTTAGAAACTATGAAATTTGTTCTCTGACAGAAAACAATGGTAGTCTTATTGCATTTGTGTATTTATATCAAAACGGGGGGCAGATTCATTCACGGCTCAAACCTGCTGTATGTCAGGGGTAAAGTGCTGGTGACAGAGGGGTCAGAGATGGGCCCTCTGGTATCAAAGCTTGGGATCCACTGGGATAGACTGCTAGGACTAGGCATGCAGAAAATCCCGATAGTATTTTATGGAAAGAACTGAGTTGGTAAAGCTCAGGCTGAAAGCGAACCCATGAGAATCCACAAACATAATGTTTTTATTTATCACTCAGTTCCAGAGAAGACTGAGGTGGCTTGACATGTTTATTGACATGAAAAACATGCAGGAAAGTAGTATGTGCCCAACTAAAAATAGTAATAAATCACTGTTTTACAATAAATTAGCAATAATGGATATTTGAATTTTTACATTTGAATTTCTCTTTTTCTGTGACAGAATGGTATGTAAAATATGAAGCGGTTTTTTCTTTTTCTTTTTTTGGCCAGGTCAGGCACTGACAATCTAGAGGACTGATATACCATGTTGTTGGCTTATAAATTCAAAAGGAAAGGCCCAAGTGTGATGGAGAAGAACGTGGAAAGGAGGAAAGGTAGGTGCAGAAGGCGACTTGCTGCTGTCCTCTCTTCTGGGCGGAGGTCCTGACCTCCTAGCAGTTGGGAACAGCAGGTGCCTCTCAGCTGGGTCTCACTCCTGAAAGTGCCCTCAGCCACAGGGAACTGCCTCCCGGCGAGATTAGGCCTCACCTCCTTCCCCCAGGAAGAGGCTTGTGGCCAGTGAGTGGCTGATCTGAGGATACAAAAGCCCAGCTTCCCAGCCTCTTGTCTCAGTCTGGTAACTCTGCAGGGCCAGCCAGCCACCCCTAGGACAGTCTGTATTTGCAGTTCCCAGCACGCTGAGGGTCAGATTCTTCTTCAGTCCCTAGTCTTGCCTTCCTTACTTCCAGAGGTTAGTGTGGGGAAGGGGGAGAGAAAGAAAGGGATACCTGTTCAAGGCCAAGGACCAAGGCGGGATGAGACCTGCCACCAGAAGATACGCCCTGGGCAGCTGAGATGCAGCTGCTTCTCATGGAGGGTGTCGTAGGCAGAGTTCTGAGAATCCCCCTCCTCTCCAATTCCTGGTCCCTGTGTATTTGCACCTTCTCCCACTTGTTCAATCAAATACCCACTAGGATTTTGTACCTACAATTAAATTTCCACAGTTGGTGTGAAAATAGGGAGAGTATTTGGGGGTGGCGGACTAACCTAGTCATATGAGCCCTTTAAAAGCAGAGCTTTCTCCCTCTGCTTCAGAAAAGGGAGGCAGAGTTTGAAGTACAGGAGGATTTGAACCCCTTGCTGGCTTAAAGATGGAGGCGGTCATGGGGCGAGGCTACAGGCAGCTCCCAGATAACAGCCAGAACCTCAGTCCTGCATCCAGAAGGAATTGGCTTCTGGCGACGAGAAGACTGAGCTTGGCAGTGAAATTTTCCCCAGACCCTCCAGAGGGGAACTTCACCTCGAGCAGGGGACCCAGCCACGCTATGCTGGACTTCGCACGTGTAGAACTGTCTGCTAAGAAATGAGTGTTCCTTTAGGCTGCTAAGTTTATGGTAGCTTATTCCATGGCAATACAGAGTTAGCGCAGAGGGGGGCGTGAAATAGGAGGGGCTGCGGTATGCTCCTCCCCACCCACACAAGCTGCATTGAGTGGATTCATTTGATCACATCAGCGTTAGGGAGAAACGGGGGAGGTGTGTTCTGAATGTGACTGAACTCCAAGGCCCACTGCATTTGAGTAAATTTATCTGAGGCTAGATTGAGTTTTCAACAAGAGACAGAATGGGGGGCTCAAGGCAAAAATTAGTAAAATACAGTTACATTTTTATACTTCAGAGTCTATGACCTCTGAACTTTATACTCGCTGTTATTTTCACTTGGTTGCCGAGAGCATTTAAGAAGTCCCTGCCATGGGACAATGGTACATTGGTTTCGTTTTGTTGCAGATGACTCACAGGCATTTCCCGCAGTGCCTGGACCTTCACTGGGATGTGAATTGAAAGAATTTTAGAGTGGCTCAGCGCCTGTGGCTCAATGGGCTAAGGCGCCAGCCACGTACACCTGAGCTGGTGGGTTCGAATCCAGCCTGGACCCGCCAAACAAACAATGACAGCTGCAACCAAAAAATGGCCGGGCGTTGTGGTGAGCGCCTGTGGTCCCAACTACTTGGGAGGCAGAGGCAGGAGACTAGCTTGAGCCCAGGAATTGGAGGTTGCTGTGAGCTGTGATGCCACAGCACTCTATCCAGGGTGATAGCTTGAGGCTCTGTCTCAAAAAAAAAAAAGAAAGAATCTTAGAGAAACATCTATCAACTGCAACACGTGAAACTTAATGTGGATCCTGATTCAAACAGTGCCAATAAAAAAATTATGAGATAATGGAGAAATTTGAGCCAAGAGGAATGTTTTATAATGTGAAATAATTATTATTAATTTTCAAAGGTGCAATTTTATATGCAAAATATGCATATTATGTATTTACATTATAATTTGTATCATAAATATTTACATTATAATATAGTATATATGTATGTGTGTATAAACCAAATGCTTAGGCTCAAGTGATCCTCCTGCCTCAGGCTGTAGAATAGCTGGGATGATAGGCGTGTGCCACTGCCTAATTTTTAATTTTTTTTTTGAGACAGGGTCTTACTATGTTGCCCAGGCTGGCCTCAAACTCCTGACCTCAAGCATTCCTCCCATCTCAGCCTCCCTAAGTGGTGAGTGTGAGCCACCATGCCCAGATGTACTCCTTTTTAATATTGTATTTTTGAACATTTTGATTTAAAAAAAAGCAGCCCACTGTGGTTCCTTGGTTCCTTTCTGGTTCTGATGACTGAAGCCGCAGCCAGCCCATGCTCTTCCCGGCCCAGAGCCCCTCCATGCACCCCTCCTCACCAAGCAGGTGCAATGCAAGATACAAAGGCCTTTCGCGCAGCTCCTTCCCCTCCATCAAGGTTTCGTGACAAAATTCCCACTGCTCTACTTTTATATCATCCCTCTTTTCTATTTCTGAACTCCATTTCATGCTTTTTCTAATTATTCCCAAGAAAGAAGAAACTTCAAATTCACATATGTTGCAACTGAAAATCTTGTTGCTGAAAGGACAGACAGAAATAGCCCAAGGAGCAGAAATCTTTGGAAGGAAAGCAGCTTGGGAAGGACTTCTGTCCTTTTTTTTTAATTTCCTTCCTTCCTTCCTTCCTTTTCTTTCTTTCTTTTTTTTTTTTTTTTGTAGAGACAGAGTCTCACTTTGTTGCCCTCGGTAGAGTGCCGTGTCGTCACACAACTCACAACAACCTCCAGCTCCTGGGCTTAGCAATTCTCTCTTGCCTCAGTCTCCGGCGCCTGCCACAATGCCCGGCTATTTTTTTGTTGCAGTTCGGCTGGGGCTGGATTTGAACCTCCCACCCTTGGTATATGGGGCCGGTACCCTACGGACTGAGCCACAGGTGCTGCCCTTTTCTTTTCTTTTTTGAGACAGAGTTTCAGTCTGTTGCCCAGGCTAGAGTGCTGTGGTGTCAGCCTAGCTCATAGCAACCTCAAAGTCCTGAGCTCAAGGGATCCTCCTGCCTCAGCCTCCCAAGTAGCTGGGACTACAGACGCTGGCTACAATGCTGAGGCTAGTTTTTTAATTTTTAGTAGAGGTGGCGTCTTGCACTTGCTCAGGCTAGTCTAGAACTCTTGAGCTGAAGCAATTCACCAGCCTCAGCCTCCCAGAGTCGTAGGATTGCAGGCGTCAGCCACCATGCCCAGCCTTTTCTTTCTTTTTGCTGTTTTCTTTTTAAATTTCAGGTTAATGTAAGGGTACAAACAACCAGGTCACAATATTTGAATTTGTTAGGTAGAGACTCTCTCGCAGTTGTGTCCCACACCCAAAAGGTGTGCCACACCCCTACATTGTGCCCATTAAGTGGGAGCACACCATCCCTCCCTTCCTCCCCTCTCCCCTTCCCTCATTGCCCCTACTCCCAACTTGAATTGAATTGACTTTCACTCCTATGTGGGCATGAATTAGATCACCTACTGGCTTCATATTAGTATGGAGGACTTTGGATATTTGCTTTTCCATTCTTGTGACACTTTACTGCAAAG
Organism: Perodicticus potto; assembly: GCA_963574655.1. Taxonomy (NCBI): domain Eukaryota; kingdom Metazoa; phylum Chordata; class Mammalia; order Primates; family Lorisidae; genus Perodicticus; species Perodicticus potto. Next base: position 4,381 of record CAUYRH010068891.1, read on the forward strand.
AATGTGTTTCAACTCCATCCAGTTTAATATGAAAGATACAGAGTCACCATCTTTTATGGCTGAATAGTATTCCATGGTATACTCAGTTTACTACTGGGTTCCTCACAGCATGCTGTCTGGTTCCAAGAAGGAAAAGGAGTATCCCAAGAGACAAGAAGTGGAAGCAATTAGTTTCTTAAGGTCTGGGTCTGGAAACTGGTACCATTACTTCTGTTGTACTTTATTGGGCGGGCAGTCACAGAGCTCGATTCAAGGATACGGAAAAATAGACCCCAACTCTTGATGGCAAGAGTGTTGCAATTTTGATGAACTGTTTTGTAACTGCCACACTCTGTGCTAATTTTCAGAGCTGGGATTGAATCGAAACATATCTGACTCTAGAGTTAGAAGCCTTAAGAATTCTGGTTTTCATTTCAAGTAGGAGGGGTGAGAGTCCTGGGATGAAATAGTGGAAAAGCTCTTTCAAATATCATTAGCTGGTATTGGAAGGGGTGGTTGTGGATGCTGTATTACCCAGCTCATAATCCACATCCTTTTTTTTTTAAATCCACATCCTTTTGAAGAAAATATTTGCAGTATATATGGTACATTTCAGGGATGTTCCTTTAATGCTGAGTTTCTAGAGGTGGGAAGTCCATTTACAGCAGACATGAGGCTATTTAAGAACGAATAGGAGAAGGCTTGTTTCCCTTTTAGCAGCACAAATAGGAGAAGGCTTGTTTCCCTTTTAGCAGCAGATCTGCAGTTAGGAGTCACTATTAGCAAGAAGAGCTCTGTCTGTGCTTTGGTTTCAGTGGAGAAGAGCGTCTCTTAATTGTGGGCACGCCCTGACTCAGCATCAGGTTACTCAGTGGGGCTTTGATCCTGAGCAATGATCAAACCACTCAGAACCCCATCATTCTACCTGACAGATGGGCAGGTGCCAGCGGGATTCCAACTTGGCAGGACATCCACATGGGGAGTCAAGGCTGCATTCAGCTCTTGGTTTTAAGATGCAAACAGAATCCAGCCTCTTCCCCATTCTATCTTGTTCCTAAAATCTACTGGCCACAAACAAGATGGGGGAAATTCCAGCCATTTCCCACATTTGCTTTAGGGATCTTGGATTTTTTTTTTTTTTGAGACAGTCATACTATGTCACCCTCGGTAGAGTGCTGTGGCATCACAGCTCACAGCAACTTCAAACTCTTGGGCTTAAACAATTCTTGCCTCCCAAGTAGCTGGGACTACAGGCGCTCACCGCAACATCCAGCTTTTTTTTTCTTGTTGTCATTGTTGTTTGGCAGGCCCGGCCCAGGTTCGAACCCACCAGCCTTGGTGCATGTGGCCAGTGACCTAACCACTGAGCAACGGGCACCAGGGTCTTGGATTTTGATACCACTGGAGAGGAAGATGTGCCTAAATCACAACTGGTAAAAAGAGGACTCACTCGCATATAGCATGGCAGACAGGACCTTGCCTCCTGGATAATACCAGGTGCTCCCAAGTGACCCTGTGCTGAGGGCCTGGAGCCGGCCGATGGCCGTGACCCGGTGAGCAGGTCCAGGATGTGTTATCTTCTCTGGTCCCATTCACAAGAACACAGTCGTCCTTGATGACCATAGAGCTCGTTTTGTGGAGTGAGGCCTCTGACGGGGGCTCCCAGAGCCACCACTGTGGAACCTGCCTAGATGACCTGCCACACACAGCTCACCACAGGCTGTGCCCACCCGTGCACTCCCTTCCTCTAGGTCCTTCTCCTCGGGTGCTTTGTGACGACAACTCAGAGGGCCTGCAGGCTTTGGGAGACTGTGACCGTCCACACAGAGAGTTCTACAGGAATAGCCCAGAAAGCCGTCTCACGGGGTGACCGCGGGACGGGTGGCATCCTCAGGACTGGGAAGGATGAGGAATTGGGCACAGGACAGAGCTGTCCTTCAGAGGCCCCAGGGACAAGTTTCTTCTTTTCACTGTGTCCTGCCCCCAGAGTTTAGGGGACGACCAAGGAATATTCCCGGAATCTTTGCTTGGCAAGGCGATGACACGTGACCGCTGCTAAGGTGCACAGGCCGGAACTCGTCCACCTCTAATGGACCAGAAGCCATTAGCGCCATCGATCTCCGGCCAGGATGCAGACGGAGCCCCTCCCGGGACGATTTACGGGCAGGATGCTGAGACCAGAGCATCGACAGACCGGCTCCCAGGGTGTGGTCCGGCGGCGGCAGGAATCCTTTCAGCGTGAGCTTTTCTCCAGGAGCGAAGCCCTCAGAAGTTGAGGCTGACGTTTGGCACCCGGTGATGGGCTGAAGCAGCACATGTGGAAAAGTAACCGAGAGATTCAGGACAACGTGGCCGGCGGGATGGGGACTGGCAGGAGGGCAGATGTTCACTTGAGCAGCTTGTCCCTGCACAGTTAGGAATCAGGGGAGGAGCTGCCAGGCTTCCTGTGGCCTCTGCCTGCGCCCTCCCCCCAGACGAGGGCCGGCTGGTCCCCTTCAGACCCAGCCCCGTGCACTTCCTACGCCTTCCTCACTGAGCACACAGTGTTTCAGCAGCAACCTTAGCCCGCGACCCCGGGGATTTGGAATGAAGTCACGGACCTGGGATGGGGAGGCCCATGTGGCCCTGCCTGCCCGCTCCTCTCTCCTGGCTGTGGTCTGAGTTCTGCAGTGTCAGGTTGAGCCCCAGCAGAACCGTGCTCTGTACGGCTGAATTGGCCCTGCCCAGGACCCCATGCCTTCCTCTGCTTTTCTGCCTCATCACGCTGTCCAAGGCCTCTACACACTCCCTTGCAGAGGGCTTGTAACCTGCACCCTCCTGCCAGCCTTCCTTCCCAGGTAGGGTTCACGCTAAGACCTGGGTGGGTAGAGGTGGAGGTGAAGTGCTGAGTGCTGTGAGCACCCTCTGGCTCGGCTGGCAGCTGGGTCACAGCCTGGGAGACCCTGGGCCGAGGACCCAGCTAAGTCCCCAGAATCCTGACCCAAGGAAGCTATGAGATAATAAATGTGGGTTATTTCAAACTGGTAAATTTGTAATAATTTGTTAGCCAGCCAAGGAAAACTAACCACTACATTTGAAATTTCTGCTACCTCCCTCTGGCCAGGCTGCCCTGTTTGTGCATGACCCCGTCCTCTCGATATCGAATTCCATCCTTCTACAGTGAAAACCCTGCCAGCAGCTCTTTCTGAGTCTGGCCCGTGGGCCTTGAACATCTGAGTGGGTGAGCTTGGCTTTGGACTGAGAACTCTGCTAGGCTGAGATGTGTCCCAGAGTGTGATGATGTCCGCAGAGGAATATGGCAGCTCACACACGTGGTTTGAGGAGCACTGTGAGTGGCATGCTGTGTGCTGCCTGCGTCCCCGCCTCCCTCCAGCACCGTTGTCTATGGTTACCCGAGTTCTAAACTGACTGAGACCCTCAAAAGGGTTGGCAGATAGAGATCAACCCAGTTGCAGATGAGGCTGGAGCAGAGGAAGAGGGTGAGACGTCCAGGCCCCTCCTAAAAGTGCAACTGGCACCACACAGGCCCCGGCCCAGGCATTGCCAGGCCCAGCCCTTCCCTGCAGGAGCAGAAGGTGGGCTTCTGGAAGACAGACCACTCCCCAGCAGGGGCTGGGTGCATGAGGGGTCCTCCATGGCAGACGCTGCCCTGTCTCCACCAGGAACAAGTGAGAACAGTCTGCTCATCAAGCTCGTTCTGCTCAGAGGGAAATACCAGGACCAAGAGGCACCTGCCCTGAAATCCATCGCCTGTGATATAGTCGGAAGCTCAGCTCTCCCCAGCCAGACAGAGACCCGGAGTGCTCCCCAGCCAGCCCCAAGAAGGGAGTGCTCCCCTAAAGCTAGGCTGAGACAGGCTGGACCTTCTCAACTCCTGTGAAAGTGGAGGGGAAGGCAAGTAGGAAACATGAACCCCACAAATGGACAAAGTCACTCAGGCACATCATTCTTTCCCTAATTGGGCTGATTTTGGTCAGAGATTCCCTGGGTAGGGGAAGGCCTACTGGTTACATAGTACCAATTTTTTAATGACTATACATTGAGATTAAAATACACACACACATGTGCACACACATACATATACACAGCATAAAATTTACCATTTTATCTATTAAGTTAGGTCGTGGCAATAAATACATTTAACTTCTTGAGCAGCCATTACCACCACCCATCTTCCCAAACTAAAACTCGAGCCCATTAAATACTAACTCTCCACTCTCCCTCCCCTCGGGTGCTGGTAACCACCATTCTACTTTCTGTCTCTATGAATTTGACTAATCATTTTAGTCCATTTGGGCTTCTATAACAAAAATACTACAGACTGGGTAGCTTAAACAACAAACATTTATTTCTCACAGTTCTGGGGCTGGGAAGTCCAAAGTCAAGGTGCTGGTAGATTTGGTGTGTGCTGAAAACCCTTCCATTGTCTGCAGACATCTTGTACTCTCATGCAGCAGGGAGAGGAAGCTCTGGTTTCTTTCTCTTCTTATTAAGAACACTAATCCTATCATGGAGGCGCCACCTCCATGACCTTGAATAAACCCAATAACCTCCTCAAGGCCCTGCTTCCAAATACCATCACATTACAGGTTAGGGTTTCAACCTATGAATTTTGGGGACAGAGCTATGCAGTCCATGGCATCATATAGCTGTGACCACGCGATATTTGTGCTTTTGTGTCTGGCTTATTTCACTCAGCATAATGTGCTCAAGGTTCAGCCTTGTTGTAGCCTGTGTCAGAATTTCATTCCTTTGTAAAGCTGAGTGATGTCCCATTATACATATACTGCATTTTGTTTATCCACTGATCCACTGATGGATTGTTTCCACCTTTTGATTATTACAAACAATGCTGCTGCAAACATTGGTATACAAAGATCTCCCTGAGACCCTGCTCTCAATTCTTTTGGTGTTTACCCAGAAGTGAGGTTACTGGATTATAGAACAATTTTGCACTGAACTTTTGAGGACCTGCAATTCTATTTTCTGCAGCACTTGCACCACTTTACCTTCCCATCAAGAGTGCACAAGGGTTCCAATTTCTCCACATCCTTGCCAACACTTTTATTTTTCTTTCAATTTTTCTTTTCTTAACAACAGCCTTCCAGGCTCGGTACCTGCAGCTCAAGCAGCTAGGGTGCCAGCCACATACACTGGAGCTGGCAGGTTCGGATCCAGCCCAGGCCTGCAAAACAATGATAACTGCAACCCAAAAATAGCCGGGCATTGTGGTGGGCGCCTATAGTACCAGCTACTTGGGAGGCTGAGGCAAGAGAATCACTTAAGCCCAAGAGTTGGAGGTTGCTATGAGCTGTGACAGCATGGTACTCTATCCAGGGCAACAGCTGGAGACTCTGTCTCAAAAACAAACAAAACAAAACAAACAATAGCCTTCCAAATGGGTATGAAGTGGTATTTCGTTGTGGCTTTCAGTTTCATTTCCCTAATGACACATAATGTTGTGTATCTTTTGATGTGATTACCAACCATCAGTATATCTTCGGCGATATGTCTATTTAAATTCTTTGTTTATTTTTTAGCAAGTTATTTTGTTGTTATTGTTGAATTGTAGGATTGTAGGAGGTTTTTACATATTCTGGATATTAATCCTTTAGCAGATAGACGATTTGCAAGTACTTTTCCTTGTTCTATGAGTTGCCTTTTCACTCTGTTGATAGTGTCTTTTGATGCACAAAAGTTTTTAATTTTGATGAAATCCAATTTATCTATTTTTTCTTTTGTCGTTTGTGCTTTTGGTGTCACATACAAGGCATCATTGCCAAATCCAATGTGATGAAGCTTTTCTCCATGTTTTCTTCTAAAGGTTTTATAGTTTTAGCTATTAGGATTAGGTCTCAGATCCATTATTTTTCTTTTCTTTCTTTCTTTTTTTTATTGATTTATTTTTATTAAATCGTAGTTGTGTATGTAAATGCAATCATGGGGTACAATGTGCTGGTTTTATATACAGTTTGAAATATTATCATTGAACTGGTTGACATAGCTTTCATGGCATTTTCTTAGTTATTGTGTACAGACATTTATGTTCTACAGTTAGTAAGTTTCACCTGTACCCTTCTAAGATGCACGGTAGGTGTGATTCCACCAACTACCCTCCCTTCACCCATCC